>JASDQU010107564.1:44485-64045 GCA_032191745.1 Picea mariana
AACCCCCAACATGACTAGCAAAGGTTGGTGATGAATCCCCAACATGACTAGCAGAGGTTGGTGATGTATCCCTGACATGACTAGCAAAGGTTGGTGATGTAATTCCAGTATGACTTGTAGTGACTGGACTGACAACGGTTGGTTGCGACATTTGAGACCAAGGTTCCAGGAAAGACTGGTTTGGAAAAATTACAGGCCAAGGGTTCTGGTATACACCATGGCCCTATCTGGCAGGAAAATATCCTCCTCCAAACTAACTCATAAAGGGTTGTAATGGAATCATCACCAAGGAAGACGCTTACAAAGAGAAAGCGACATGAAAAGGGTTACTCAGGTGAGGATATATGTTTCCCCTAGACAAAGGAACTTCATAAATGGGGTTTCCCATACTATAAAACTGACTCCCCTCGGATGAAACACCAGAGGAAAAATGGAGGTCCTCCATGGGAAAAGTGTTCGTAGGAACCGACATAGTGGAAGAAGGATATATGGACAGAGTGTAATAAGTAGAATGACCTCCCATTTGAGAACTTAATCCTAGGAAATTGAAGCTAGAATTGGATCCATTGGAAGGAACATTCCAACCTCCTAATGAAGAGTTGGTTGAGGGATATGACTCCCACCAAACGAAAAAGGAGAATAAGGAGGCATCATGCCCCCATACCCAAAACTAGGATTCACATAAGGAGACAAGACAGAGGATGGAAGGTGTGAAGACATGTTTGGAATACCATTAGAAAAATGATTAGAGGCCCAAGGTATTGGCTGAGTATCATGATTTGACGTACCACTCGGAAATACAAAAGGATTCATCCCCATGTAATGAGAAAAGACCATGGGCTGGGTAGCACTAACTGAGGGAGCGACGGGGGCTCCACTAACCATAGAAATAAAAACTCATGACATTGTACAAAATCCTAAGGCCAACTAATAATCAAAGAGCACACCAAAGTAAAGAAAAAAGGCCAATGCACACAAACATGATATAGTGGCTGAAAAGGAGCCTCCCTCACTAGAGTAGGTATGTTTTAGCCAAGAGGGGCTTGAGACTCCCTTCAAAATATCAGAGGTATCATAATTAGTTATAAGGTCCCTCATGGGATTAACAGCGCACCCAGTCAGATCCCCTCGGAGAGGTAACCCTCCATAAGGGTTGTGTGTTGTCCGACTCTTATCTGACCTAGGGTACTTGCAGAATAACCCCTGCAAGTAACCTATGTGGCTACCTATGTCAAGAAACTAAAGCCACCACTATATAACCAATGCGCAAGAGAAAAGTTGTAAGTCAGGTCCACCATATGGGCAGGGTAACAAAGAAAAAAGTATTGAAGGCACCACCTCTCATAGAGGTAAAGGAACTATCAAGACCCCCATATATGAATAGATCCCCAGAAATATCTCTGACGCTAATATGGTATTGGAGGGATATCTCTTCAACCACCTTCGCGTTACCTTGTGCTTAACTCCGGTGTGTGGAACCTCTTAACGTCACCAATTATACAATAGAATTGACCACTCCTTTAGTCAGACACATATGTTGATTTTAATAGCCTTGGAGAAGTTTACTCACAATATCCTATTCCAAGGCTCTAAATGTTAAGCTAGTTTTTCACCCTGAAAATAAAAATTGTTTCTAATCAATTTTAAATTTATCAGCGTTACTTTTAGTGGTTTTGTTTACTCAAAAAATGTGGTCGTGAAACTGATGATGTTATGACTTAGCAAGTGAAAGAAATGAATATGAATATAATGCAGATTCCTAACTTCAATTCTCAATAAATGATAAGCTTTTTAAAAAATGCAACTTTCAATTCAACTCTACAATTTCAAATAAGGTGCAATATTTCCATACATATATCAAGATCAATAATAAGAACCCAAAAGATCAAATTCCATAATGAAAAGTGTATATATTGTTTTTGTATTTTCAATATAAAGAAATGAAAATTCAAGGACTGAACAACAACTTGATATGTAAACCCTATTGTAAGCAAAAAGAGACAAACCAAGCAATATATCAAGAAGAAAACACCCATCCCAAGAGCAAGGACAACCAATGAGAAAGATGATGAGAAAGAAAAAACCACCCAAAAATTCAACCAAAGAAAGGATTCCTATCACTTTGCATGCACTCAACAGTCATGACAAAAACCCAAGAAGACTCACCAACCATCAAAACTTACCCAACAAACACCAAACTCAACAATCAAGCAAACAATGATGATGTACGTGATTGTTTAAGAAAAAACCATGTATGTATGCGCCCTATAGAACAACAACTTGCGTATGTACATATCTATCAAGGGAAAACACACATATATGTATTAAAACACTGCCTGGCTAAGGATGAGGTCAAGAAACTCCGAATCAAAATGAAAATAGGCTTTCAAGAAATCAGACGACAAGAAAACTTAAGCTAACCGAGTGCAATCAAAGGAGAAAAACACTCCAAACCCTAAAAATAATATTATTTCCCTAGTATGGTCTCCAATTCTGTTACGAGGAAAATCACTCTATGGCATGGGGTAAGCCACAATAGATGGAAATGACTGTAGAAATCAACTCTAATGTCAAGTATTCTATACCAAAAAACATGCTAAAAAGACAAGATAAAGATCCTACCTCATCCAAACGTTCTATGAAGTCCACCATTGAGCACTTGGCTCAAAGCTATACACTTGCAAATTGTCCTCAACAACCAAGATATGCAAGCATATGGTGACAATATGTAAAATTAGCACATATAATAATAGAATCCATCAATATACATAACAAATATGCCCATGGAATAACAATTCAAATATTTGCAATACATTAATTGTATGAGAAAATAGTATTTCTATTAAAATATGATCAACAAAAGTGTATGAATGACAAACTTTCGTGTTGGCACATCTCATAACCGATAAACTAAGTCCCTTACAGTTGGGCCTCCACCAAAGGCAAGCTCATATAAGAGAGACAATGAGGTTATCCATCAAATAGGGAAGAGCTTTGGGGTTGAACAATGTGTTCAGACTTAAAAGGACAAAGGGATGCAAACTCAATATGAAGTGAATAATTTCTCCATAGTAAACTTTGCTCTCAAAGTTGAATTCTTCTCCTCTCTTCCACAACTTGGATATGGCCCATTTATTACCTTCAAATGGAACTGGAGGGCCAAGTAATAATGTTTTCAGTAGATGGAAGGTCAAGGATCATGGATCTCATGACATGACATGAAAACCCGACACCATTTTTTAGTTTTGGGCACAAAACCCGATGTACGCAAGCTATAATGGTGCGACCTACGTATACACATGTTGTATAGTTGTTTGGGCATGTATATGTGGAAAAATATGATTTTTATCTCTGGGAATTTCAAAAAGGGACTTCAAGTCTACACAGGGAAATGGAAAAAGGCCTTCTAAGCAAGTTGCATGGGGTGAGGAAAATCTTTCTATAGCATGCTCTCCCACACACAACCTTGTGTTTAAACCCTGTGTGAGAGGGGAGTCCCAACTATGGTTATACAAAAATTGGATTTTCTCTCCCTATCGCAAGATTCCATGTTTGTTTATGGATTTGGAAAGTTATTCTCAACACCTATTCCAAATCCTTACACTTTAGCTAATGTAGGTTTGCAAAGCCCTAGAAATAAAAAAATCTAGATATATTTTAATTAATGCTTTGATTTTAGGGGATTGTTTACTCAAGGGTGTGGAAGTGAAACTGATGATATTCATGACTTCGAATCCAAAAGAGTACAACATAATTAGATACAAATATTTATGTTCGATGAACTCTATCTATGGAAAGGAGAAGAGTATTTTTCCATTCCCAATGCATAAAACCAATGCAATTTACCAAATGCAAACTATGAATATGTACCACCCAAGACTTTGAATGCAATAAATTTATGTTCATTTGATTATAAATGCAATGAATCTAAATCAAATGCAATTTATTTCTACTTGCTTACTTTCAATGCAAGAATCCAATGCAGATACAATAGAATGTGAAGTAAAAATATCGAACAAGAAATGAACTTGAAACTAATGAGAACTAAGAGAAACTAAGTGTGAAATAACTCACTCAATAAAAAACTCAAAAACTTGACAAGAAAGCACAATGTCAGAATCCCTCCAATAAGAACCCAAACAATGAAAAAGAGAAAGAGGAAATCACTCAACAATCCTTAAAGATGAGAAGCAAGAAACAAGATTGTGGTAAACAAGAGAGTCTCAATCATTCAAAAGAGCGAGATGTTCCAAGGAATATTGAAAAGAAACTCAAGACCATCAAACCTTTACATACTTCTTCCAATCAGTCATATAATTGAAAACATCACGAGACAAATCTTGCAACTGAGAAGAGATTTGCAATCTCAACAAAGATAAAAATCAGTGATAAGTATAAACTATTCAATGAAACAAAGTAAAAAAACAATTGGAATACTTATGAGTTAAAAATCCACTTCAACAAACCTAGAAGATCAAGGAAAAAACCCTGTGTTTTCCTCAAAAAGAGAGAATGACACTCCTGTCCTTAAGATATAGAGCACCAGTCAGGAGAATGGTTCCCTTTGGTTAACTACATGGGAGTGTTAGTCAGAAGAATGGCACACTAGTGTGAACCGCAGGGGAGGGTTAGTTCTGGACCATACCAACATCCTCATGCTCCCATGTCGCGTCCTCAGGACCATACCAGGTCCACTGGACCTTTACAAATCCTATGGTTCGATTCCAGAGCTGTTTACTTTTCTTGTCCAATATGCACATAGGATGCACTTGTAGGACACCTTCTTGTTCCACCTGGATCACATGATTAGGATCAAGTATATATTTCTTAAGAAATGAAACATGAAACACATTATGTATAGTCATGGATGCAGCTAATGCAAGCATATATGCAACTGGTCCAATCCTTTCTAAGATTTCAAATGGCCCACAAAATATGGCTACCAACTTGGAACAGTTTCACAAGTTCAGGGAACTTCTATTGGCTTTTACTTTCAGAAAAACATGATCACCCACTTTGAACTCTCTATGGGTTCTGTTTTTATCCGCATAACTTTTCTGGTTGTCTTGGGCAACTTTCAAATTCTGCTTTATTTTTAACATCTGTTCTTCCATTTCCTTGAGCAACTCTGACCCAACTACTACTCTGTTAAATGGATTATCCCAGCTTATTGGAGTATTGCACTTTCTTCCATAAAGCACTTCAAATGGGCTCATCTTCAACTATGCTTGATACCCATTGTTGTAGGTGAATTATACCAAGTGTAGGTACTCTTCCCATTTCGATGGTTTGTCCATCACATACATCCTCAGTATGTCTTCTATCACTCAATTCACCTGCTCTGTCTGCCCATCCGAATCAGGATGATAGGCTGTATTGAAATTTTGATTCATTCTGAATCCCTTGAATAACCCTTTCCATAAATTTGAGGTAAATTTTGGGTCTCTGTTAGACACAATTGTCTTGGGAACTTCATACAATCGTGCCACTTCCTTCATAAAAATATCAACAACATCCACTACCTTGTGAGTGGTCTTTAACGGAATTAATTGGGAAGCTTTTGTAAGCTTGTCCACCACCACCATAATTGAGTCATGTTGCTTGTCTGTTATGGGAAATCCGATGATGAAATCCATAGTCAATACTTCCCACTTCCACTCAGGAATGGGTAAAGGTTGCAGCAACCCTGCTGGGTGCCCGTGCTCAACTTTAACCTTCTGGCATTCCATACATATGACGATATATTCAACGATCTCTTTCTTCATACTTGGCCAAAAGTAGTGGCTCTTGACTGCTTCCACAGTCTTCTGATATCCAGGGTGCCCAACATAAGGCACGTTATGCATTTCTCTTAGAATCACGAGTTTCAAACTCTGGACATTGGGTATATAAACTTTGTTCTTGTACAAAAGTATTCCATCAGTTTCTAATTTGTAATTTTCCACTTTTTGTGGCACCTCACCTTGTTGTATATTTTCTACCACTTCCATGTACTACAAGTTGGCGCTTGCAGCTTCAAAAACTATGATCTTTATATTGGTTTGATACATGCTGATGGATGTAGCATGAAATTCGTGTACTCTTCTACTGAGTGCATCAACCACTTTGTTCTCTTTCCCTTTGATATGCTTGATATCAAAATCGTATTCACAGAGAAAATCCAGCCACCTACTATGCCTAACATTCAAGGCTGGTTGATCAAAAAAATACTTCATACTATTATGGAATTTTCTCAATTCAAACCTCCTTCCCATGAGGTAATGTCTCCGTTTCCTTAGAGCATGAACGATGGCTTCCAACTCCAAATCATGAGTTGCGTAGTTTCTTTCATGCTCTTTCAACTTTTTGGATTCATAACAAATTACAAATCCATTCTGACTGAGGACTCCTCCTATTCCTTATTTGCATGCATCAGTGCATACCAAAAAATATTTATTTGGGTCTGCAATCCTCAATATTGGAGCACTGGTTAAGAGTTACTTCAATTATTGGAAGATTCTCTTACAATCCTCTGTTCACAGAAACTTCTTCTCCTTCCTTTGCAAAGAAGTGATAGGGTGAGCTATTCTCGAGAATCCTACGATAAACCTTCTATAATAACCGGCTAGACCCATAAAGGATCTAACTTCCTTCATGTTCTTTGGCACTGACCATTCTCTGATGGCCTAAATCTTCTTAGGATATACAACTATCCCATCCTTCGAGATAATATGCCCCAAGTAATGGATCAGTTCTTGATAAAATGATCATTTTCTCAACTTGGCATACAGTTGGTTCTCTCTTAGCACTTGCAACACCATCCTCAAGTGTTGTTCATGCTCTTCCTCTAACTTGGAATACACCAGAATTTCATCCAGGAAGACTATGACAAACTTGTCTAGATAGTCCCTGAATACACCATTCATCAAACACATAAAAACAATGGGTGTATTTGACAACCCAAACGGCACCACTGTGAACTCGTAATGACCATAGCTTGTTCTAAAGTCGGTCTTGCTGATGTCTTCATCCTTTATTCTTACCTGGTGATATCCCAATATGATATCTATCTTTGAAAATATCTTCGCATCCTTCTACTGATCAAAGAGATCATTAATCCTTGGCAGAGGATACTTGTTCTTTACAGTTACTTTGTTTAGTTTTCGGAAATCTATACACAGCCTCAATGTTCTGTCCTTCTTCATCACGAACAGGACCGGGGCACCCCAAGGTGACATGCTTGGGCATATATACCCCTTCTTCAAAATCTCTTCAAGCTGCAATTGCAACTCTTTCAGCTCTACCATACTCATTCTATAAGGAGCTTTCGACACTGGAGCTGCTCCAGGAATTAATTTTATAGAGAAATCAATATCTCTCTTCGGAGGTAGTCCGAGTACCTCCTAAAATATATCCTCAAACTCCTTTAGTACCACATGGTCTCCAATCTTTGATACCTCATCCTCAGATGCTTCCTCCATATGGGCTACAAATAATTGACAACCTTTCTTGTAGCACTTCTTCAGCTGCATTGCTGAGATTTCTCTAACAGCAACAACTCTAGGAATTCCTTGGACTGTTTTCTGATTTCCTTCCTCATCCAGGCAAGTGAATGCCTTGCTACGACAGTCCAGGATGGCATGGTGTTGGTCCAACTAGTCCATCCCAATTAAACAGTCATAAGAGCCTAAAGGCAGAATGTTCAATTCAATCTTCGTGCTCAGTCTATTCATGTCCACTGGACAAGATTTAACTAACTCAATGACTTTCCTCTTGGTTCCTATATCCAACTTCACTAACCAAGACTTTTCATGTTTTCTTCTCAACAAATGCAAAATTTCCACCATCTATATAACTATGACTAGCCCCATAATTAATTAAAATAGTAAAGGCATGGTTATTAATCATACCTTCCACTTCAATCATGTGCGACTGATATTAAACTTGCTTGTTGTCAAGGGCTACGTATATCCTTGGCATTCTACTTCCCATGTCCTCCATTGTTTTCGCCTGTTGTACATTATGGACAGCTCCCACTTTGCCATTTTTTTGGGCACAATCTCTGAACTTATGGTTTCTCTGACAATCCAAACACTGAATGGGCATCTGTCTTGGCCTTTGTTCACCCACTTCAGCCTTTCCGGGCTCTCTAAAAGATGGTGTCCCATAGGACTGTTTTTGAAAAAAGGAGGCTTGTTTCCCTTTTTCCTCAACTCTTTCTTAAACTTCCTCTGGTCGTCCCAAGCCTTCCGAAAAGTAGGATTTTCTCTCTACTACTCATATAAGCATTTCTCCCTCCTTATCATTTCTTTCATGGTATTAGGGTCATCATACTGAATCTTGTGACCAATAGAAGGTGTCAATCCACTTAAATACCTTTGAATCTTTATGGTCTCTTCCTTGATGAATGGGACATACTTTAGCAATTCCAGAATTCTTCGTTCGTATTCATCAATGGTCATGCTACCCAGCTAAAGTTCAAAGAATGCTTTCATATTTCTATTATAATATCTCTTAGTCAAATACTTCTTCTCGAAATACCTATTGAATTCCTTCCACATGATATCTTTCTCTCTAATGTGTCGCACCTGCACAAGTTGATCCCACCACATGGATGATTTTCCTTTAAGTTGATACATCGCAATTCTTCCTTCTGCATGAGAGGAATAGTTTCACAGTTGGAAGTACTTCCTCATGCCTAGAAGCCATGTCTCGGCATCTTCCTCCTTCTGGGGTTCTCCATCAAACGTGGGAGGCTTAATCTTATTCATTTCCCCTTTCAGTTCATCCACTCCAGACCTCCTATGGTTCTTGGTAGGAGATGGGCTTGAACTACTGTGTGCTTCCTTACTAGAATGCTTTAGGGAGCGACGACGATGTCTGCTAACACTCCTCGATCTTCTTTTCCTTTCAGGGATCTTGCGACTCCCTGTTTTTCTTGAGTCACTCTCTTTGTTCAATTTATTTTCTATTCTTTCTAGAGTCTTCAACAACTTTAAGTTGAATTCACCTTCGGTGAGTTTGGGCATCTTTATGCAATTTTTCAATGATTTTCATCATATTCCCTTGTTTATCTATCTCTTCTCTATGTCCATTGGAGTTTGATCCTTCAAATCCCAAATGAACATCCATCCCTTTAGATTCATTCTCTGAACTAGAATAATTCTATGCTTTCCCCATTTCTTTTCCCTCTGCAGCAACTCTAAATGATTTTGGCCTTCATTAAACTTCTGTAAACACAACGTGCAAACAACTAGAATTTTTCAAGTCATCTATCCTTAACAAATTCCACACATTCAAAACCAATCCGATTTAAGAAAATGTTTCTATTTCATGATTTTTTTGATCTTTTCTTGGCTCTGTAACTTTCAAGTGAAATCCCCCTCTTTCTTAGTCCCTAACCCATGCGATCATGGGTCATGACCAAACGCTAAACTACTAGGTGCTACTTGGGCTTTCAGCATTCGGAGAGTTTCAAGACACACACAACTATCTCTCGAAGTTCTGATTACCGAATTTGCGAAATCAAGTGGATCAATGGTCCATGTTTACTCATCCTCCTACGGCTGAAATCCACTGTTGTCTTTCTGTCATCAAAGTTTTTAGGACTTCAGGACTTGAATTTTTGGGGTTTCAGACCTCAGGAGTTCCCACACTTGTTTCCTCCCAATCTTCTGACATCCAAAATTCTGATTTACTTTACCCTCCGAGCCCACATAGCACAGTTGTCTCCAATTACCATAGTGGAATGTGGCACACTTAGGAGGGTCCATGTCACCTTTGATGATGTCATCAGGTCCTACCACGTTCACTTTTATTTTCAGGAGTTTGGGTTTCTGGAGTTTGTGCGTCAACACATCTCGCTTTTCCCGATAGTTGAAATCGTGAAATTGTGACTTACTTTATTATTAATCCAATGGTCAAGTTTTCTTCCTCCAATCTACAGTGTAGATCGTATCGGTAATTCACAGTTTCGGGTATCGAGAGTTTGTGCATTAGAACATATTGCTTTTCCCGATAGCCGAATCCCTGAAAGGCTTCCAAGATAACTCTCCTGCACCTTCTCCAAATCTGATAGTCGTGAGGGATCTCCTTTCCTCCCGATCAGATCCAATGACTCCAACACTTCATGCATTGAGCTCTCTTTATCTCTCTCTCTTTCTAGTCAAATACCACACTGACTGCAGTTTTATAATACCACTACTCCCCCTGAGCTTTGTAACACAACCAAGTAACTCCCTGGCACTCAGGAACATTCTAAGGTCCAAAAATTGGTTCTTCCAAACAAAATTCCCACCTGAACTTTGGGTACAATGACCACTTATCCAACCCATTCAGGCTCAGCATTGAAACCATGGATCTGATACCATATTGTAACGTCCCCGAACGTCAACCCACTGGCTGGGAAAAACTACTACGTGGAACACACTTATACTTATATATATTAGATGCATATTAAATCAAAATAAGACATTTAACATGGATTTACTGTTGTTTTACAGACTTAAACAACATTAACAACAATTCAAACTTGCAACAGAATACATGATAACATTTCAAGACATAGACATGCATCACATATAAATTAAGTACAAAATTAACACTTATATTTTAAACCGGTGTAACTCCACCAACCACATGCAGACCTTGCATGAACCTCCCAGCCTTAGACCATGCTGCTCATCACGCTCAGCAGTGGGTCACCCCCGAGCTGGGACTAAGCTCCACCCAAGGCAAGGGAATCCTAGACTAGGCTGAGGTTATAGGGAAAACTGCACAGAGCAACCAGAAGGATTCTCTCCAAGAGCCTTCTTACTCCCACTACTCATGGACTCTCATTCCCCACATTCCTACTCCACCCAGGAGTATACACCTTCACAAGAATAGTCCATTGATGCTTCACCTCCCTCTCTGGGTCTCGGCAATAGGATGGATCATGAACTCTCAAAGCTCCGTAGCTGGTGTTGGACTCTCTCTCTCGGAGGAACCACTTCCCAACAGACTCTCTCACCTAGAAAGATCCACTCATAGACCTAACATTCTTCCTCTTCAACCACGGGCCTGACAACCCAGTTCTTCAACCCCTTTCGACTTAATTCTCGCATGGTGAGGATAATCACAACACAATCCTACTCAATAAAACATAAAGCAACAACCCACAGACAGTTTGGGTACAGATTCAACTCTGCAATGGCGAATAGATTGGGTTCATGAACTCACAGGTCAACTTTCCCCTCCCAACCAGTTCTCTCAACGGTGTATAGGTATGCCAAGGACAGACGCAAACAAAAAAAAACAGGATCAGATGGAGGATGCTTCGATTTTTTAGGAAGACATCTTTGTTTTCTGGTTTTCAGAGCTGCGTGAGGGTATCCAAGATTAGATGAAAAGGATGACATAATGAGGAGTGAACACCCTCCATGACTGACTTCTACAGATTTTAAATGCATGTGCCTAGGCCGACACATGTCACCCATGAAGCTCCATGTGCTCTATCAGCATGCGTTCCTCTCCAGGAACTTAGGACAACACTCAAAATTGTCCACCTTATCTTTTTGGAAATAATAATAATAAATTATTATCCCTTTTTATAGGTAAGCCCCCTAGCTTAGCCCCTAGGCAAAACACTTAGCCTTTCTTTCCACCTTTCATCCCCCATTCCCTTACCCACTCTGTGGAAGCTTAGTCCCCCATCACTTTTTATTCGTGGTTAGTCTACATGCAACGATGTTCATATTTTTATTGATGTTCTGCATAATTATATATACAAAAATAGGCTCTTGGCCTTAACACTTAGGCTCTCCGGCCTAATAAACTCATAAGCCTTACCATCTTATCAATACTTGGCTCACCAGCCTACAAAACATGATTTACAATTCATAAACATGATTGCAATAGGGCTCGTCCTTGGGGATATTAAAATATACGATGTTGCAACTCTTCTCCAAGCTCTCCTCATGCATCCCTTACATGAATCTTTACATCAAAATTCATATTCTTCCTCCAGAATCAGAGGTTTGATACCTGACTTATTCCCCAATTCACCTTAGAAATACCTTCAATATATAGGCTTTAGAGGCACAAACACCATGATAAAATGAAGGATATGGTTGATGATATGGATCCTTAAGGTTTGGATCATATCCTAAGGTGAAGCCATAGCATAGGGAATGAACACAACCAACCTCATCCCAAGAGAGTTATTCCATAGAATAAGATGGAGGATCCCCCATTTGCCTTTAACAACATTGGTGCCCCCCCTAACTGGGAGACATATCACCATGGCGCCCCCTTAACAAGGATATCGGAGCATTGGCACCCCCCCAGTATGGGTAGGGGAGTGCAATTATTTTAAAATGATAAAAGTGGTCAAAACTGCCAAGGAAAAGGTATGTTTCGACTGTCAAATGATGGGACTTATTATTCCAACATGAATTAGGGATTGTGACAACTATTTTGATTGCACCAAGGGGTTGTGACACTCAACAAAGTGAATGCGACACTTGGGAAGGTTCATATGACACTTGTGATAGTGCATGCGACACTTAACAAGGTGCATACATAAGTTTGTGACACTTACGACACTTGCAACACTTAGGGTGTGAAATTTAAGTGTGACATTTTGATGTGTAACATCTGGCAAGGAGATGCCACATATACACAATAAGCATTCCAATCTTAGGTCATGTGACCCTCACACATACTAGAGTTGCAAGTAGACTTTTTATATGTATATGGAGGCCACTAGACATGAACATTTCATGGACAAGTTTAGTGTCTTGATAATCTCTTCGTTCTTCATTACACACACACACACACATGTGTGTGTGTGTGTAGTTTCATGGAGGAGGTTATTTTCTTGATTATCTCTTTGTTCTATATATATTTAAGGTTACAAATATCAAGGAAAAACCAAGAGTAATTCCCCTCATTTTGAGGAGAGTGTCTAGGGTAAACCCTACAATATCTAGGTCACAAGGCTAGTCAACATTAGAGCTTGACTCCTTAACACCAATTTACTCAATATGAGCTCAACATGTCACTTGTGGGATTGAACCTAGGTGGGGAGGATAACAATCATTCCTCCCAACCACCTGAGCTAAACCCAAATGATATATGTATGTATGTATAGTTTATTGTGTGACATTTTTCTATATCAATTATGTGATTTGTGTAGTTTCTATGCTCAAATAGTATACCCTCGACATATACATATGTATTAGTATCAATTTCCATAAATAATAAAGTAGTAGAAACAACCTTCTCCTTCAGTGTGCCACACATGCATGTATGGTGGAATGAGTGTCCCATGAATTAAAATGATCCTTCTTAAAATAAGTTTTTCATATGTTTTCAATCCATGTTCTATATGCTTTTAGTTTGATTGTGTATGTGTTTCATAATGAACTCTAAATTGAGCTTTCTTAACCGAGTATGCACTTCCACTTTGTTCCAATAGTTATATTGTGGGGTATAATTTTGGCCTTCATTTAATATTTAGATGCTCCTCTCCCCCCTTGAAAGATTTGGTCATAGAATGAAGAATCATAACATATTTATCAATTTCCTTACACCAAGTACCTCATTTGTTCTACAAACTTCATGAAAATTTCCTCCAACTCTTCCTAGTAACATATTATTGGGATCTAGTCCTCAGCGTTTTTCTTGTTTATTTTTCAAAATAACACAACAAGATCATAAATTGGTTGAATCTTTGATATCAAATTGTAGTTTTCAAGAATGAAAAATAGAACTATTATTGCAACTTTGGAAATAAATAAAATATAAACAAATATTAAGAGAAAGCTGCAAGGAAAAATGAGGGAATTTACACACCCAAGGGTTTCTTGCACCTACAAATTTGACTAATGTAAGAATATGTCTCTAATAAATACCATAAAAGAGTTGGTTGTATTGATAAAATGATAAGATAGATACATATGAGAGGGGATAAACCTCTATTTAGAACAATAATGATGTAAAAACCCTAAGTTAAGAATTATGTCAGTAATTAAATCACCAGGCCCTTATTAGATTAAGGCATTATTCTTAAAAATATAACATATGAAATCATTTAATAATGTACACACAAAATAACTCATGTACATAGAGTGTAATATGTTCTAGGGATATTATGGCTAGGTAGAAAAAACTATTCTTATTTAGGTATTAAATTTTTGTCTCTCTCATGCATATTTGTAGTTCTAGTTAGTTATAAGGGTGGTGCCCCTTTTGGATCACTGGGTTATTATAGTTTCATATTTGACATTTCCACTACCCTATTTGTATTTTTTGGTAATGCATTCTCATTTTGAGGTGGTTATTGGAGTTAGTTAAATTCCCAGGGAATTTTGGGATGGCTGCCTCAAGTGGGTTGGGTTTATTTGCCTTGTTATAAGTTGGTCTCTATCAAATGGTTTCCCTCTCTATCCTACGATTTGTATTTTCCTTCATTGTATCTAATTCTTTGTTAATTTATTCTTATGCGGATTTTTCCATGTCAAATGGTACATATAAGTAGAATATTCTTTTTGTTAAATCCAATACTTTTCATGGATTGTTCAACTTTTAGGATTATATGGTCTCTAAAGTTTTTTTTTTCTAATTTTTTTTCAACATTAACACTCATAACACCTATGTTCTTATTACATAAACTCAGGGGGTAGAATTTCAAAATTGATCTAAGGGCTTAACAAATATTGCTAAAATAAAATATTCAACTTAGAATCTTGAACCTAGTTTACTCATGCGTTTGATGGGGCATTAATCCATCAAACATGATTCTATCACCATTGTGGTTTTCCCCGCCAACTAGTATTCCAAAAAGGGATGTATTTGAATGTAAGTATTAGACCAATTATCATAATATATACCCCTCAAACCTAGCACTTAATTTGAAGGAAGTGATGAATTTATTAGAATAGATTCCCTCCAAAATAGCACCTAAGTTGAAGGAATTTTATGTTATAAAATGAAATCATGAACCTTAAAGAATGCATTAAAAAAGAAACTTCCAAAAAAAAAGAAAAGGAACCATCATTTGTCGATGAAATCAATATCCAAGTTATTATCTTCTTCAAAGT
Organism: Picea mariana; assembly: GCA_032191745.1. Classification (NCBI taxonomy): domain Eukaryota; kingdom Viridiplantae; phylum Streptophyta; class Pinopsida; order Pinales; family Pinaceae; genus Picea; species Picea mariana. Next base: position 59,548 of record JASDQU010107564.1, read on the forward strand.
GGATATTGAAGAAACCCCTATCATTGAGATCAAAGTGTACCTCATGTTTCTTTGTCTTCTTTTGAGAAATCTACCCTTCTAGTTATATTGTTTCAAGTATTCCTAAAATATGATGGCAATTTTTCATACACTCTTTTTTTGTAGAAGGGATCTTAGAAATGCATAATGTACATGTGTAAGAAGAGAATTGTTGTGTTTCTATGGGTTGTTTATGATAAATCAATTATAATGTCGTTGTGTTTACATAGGTTGTTGTTTCAGAGAGCAATGATCCACGTCCTCTTGGGATGGAATTACACCCCACTCCCAAGTATCATGTGTTGAGTTAAATGTTGTTTTAATGTGGATTTCATTATCTTATTTTAGTTGAATTTCATGTATTTTTACTAATAAAATATTATAAATGTGTATGCATACTAGTTCATCTTTTTTCTAGTCACAACTACCACCATTTTCCCATTCACTATTACCCTTATTCCACACATCATTTGTCCCAAGCTATAGGGTAAGTTCAGTCCCTATCTGCCTTTCCCTAGCACTTGGGATACCATGTCCTCCCTTAGGGTAATTTTTCCCATCGTACAAACCATTGGGGTTCATTGATACCCACCACTTTGCAATCCCATCCATCCATTGTGGCTACACCCATATGAGTTATTGCATCCATTGTTGCTACACCAGTCCACTTTATTGCATCTTCCATCATTTCATCCACTATCATTGAACTAGTTTTCCCTCATGCATCCCCCCTTACATCATCTAAATTGGATTCAATAGGAAATATAATAGATGTTTCCTTAGAGCAACTTGTATATCCAATTTCTTCGTTTTATATCCAATCTTTTCCATTGCTTCAGTTATTCACAGTGAGATCATTTGTCGATGAATTTTGTATGTATCATGAATGCAATTGATTTTAGGTATTTGTTTTTATTAAATTTCATGTTTGGATAATTTTAACCATTGCAGGGTGGAATAACAGAGAGGTTAGTGTAGAAGAGGAGGGAAACATCCTCGTAACTTACATTGTCATCTATGGTGAGTTTTTTTGTCTTGAATTGTAAAGTATAATTTTGTAAGTGTGTTAATTTATTGTGGAAATTTTTTATAATAATTTTGTTTATTTTTCCAATATTCGGAAAGACAAACCACACCAAGACATAAAAAGACTCGATTTTCTACTTTGAGTAAGATAAGTAAGATCGTCTTCCAGGATGCACCTAATAGTGGTGAGTTTGGTAGTGATCAATGAGTGACCAATGAGTGTCATTTTGTATCTAGGGCACCAGATGGGATTCTTCCATGTTTGGGAATGAGGTGTCTCTCTTGGGCATGATGTGACTATCTTGGGCACTATGTACCATTTTATAAAAAATCTACAATTGAGCCAATTTTGAATATATATTTACATTTCATGGAACATATTCTATGAACTGAAGTCTTTGTTTATTTGATGTTGATGAATGATTATGATGATGACGATGTAGGAAGTGAAAATAAATTTACATCAAAATGAATCTACCAAGGATTAATGTAGTTTTACAATAAACAAATTCAAAGAAATCATTTTAACGTCCTCTTGAAGAAATGGAATCATAGTTGCAATTACTAGCAACATCACCTATAGTGAAAAATATATCAAAGAAAATTAAAATTTCCATTTTCCATAGAAAAATAAAAAATGCATCCACTAAATTCAAACACAAATTTTGGTATCTTGACTAAAAATTATGAACAACTTTTCCTACTACTAATGCACAATGTGGTCTTGGGAACCCCATTTTGAAAAAATGCACAATACAAATGTTGGGTCTGGTTAGTACATGGGAAGTAGAAACATGGGAAGGAGAATAATTATTGATATTGATATAGAGGACATAAATTTCATATCGTTGTAGGAAACAAAAGAGGATATGAGTCAATTGGCATAGAAAATCAAGCATCCCAAAGGTCACCTTGGATAAAAATATAAAAACCCAAAATGTAGTTAAAATAGTGAGATGTCGATATAAAACAAGATTGCTTGAGTTCTGTTGGGCCCCAACAACTCCCCCTAATTTTTTACAAAATTTAAAGTGCCCCCATTAGAAACTTGATAATTATAATGAGTTATAGAATCAACATTTTCAAATAGTTCCATACATTGGCTTTCTTTGAGACAAACTTAAGACATTCACTATAGTATGAGACATTCATTACAAGAGTATATGTCAAAATTTAGAAACGAGCATAGAAGTCTCAATTTAAACAAAAACGTTAATTTTTATCAACTGTTTACTTTCGTTTAAATTATGATTATGTGTTCTTTCTTTTGCTCATTAGCAAGTTTAACTATTTTAAATAATGGGTTCAATACTTCATCAAATAATATCTTGGTTGGTTTCTCATTTTCATAAAATCATTTGGTGATATTAATTAATTAAATTCTTTTTTCATTTTGCATCTCATTTCAAAATAAAAATAACAATAAAAAGAAAATTATCCTTCATTTGTTTCATTTTGTAAAAAACCAAAATAAATATTTTTTTCTTCTCCATTAACTTGAAACTTCTAGAATTTTAAGATCATATTTGAAAGGAAATTATAAACAATGTTTGTTTAGAACTTATAGTTAGTTTAAATTCATTTTTTATTTTATTGTTCTAGATTTTGTTTTATTCACAACTTTTAGGTTTATTTTTGTTTCATAGGTTTCTATTATCAGTTATTTGGTATGGATCTGATCATGGCTTGATTTTATTATCTAAATACGTTCAAGATGATTGATCAAAAAATAATATCGGATTGTTGCAAATAAATTTATGAGCAACAACAGATAAAATTGGGAAACGCGTCAAGAACAAAGACACGATTTTGTGGGACTGATTGCAGCCACATCATGTGGAATGTGAAGAAACGGTTGAAAACCCATCTCCAAAATGGACCGATTTAGCTTACAAGTGAGAATTTTCCCAAACAAATGCATGAATTGAGAGATATTTGTGTCTCTTTACGACACAAATTTCAGGTGGCAAAAATTATTAGTGACGACCATACTGTTCATTCATTGTATAAATATATGAAAAAGTTCAGAACTAGTGGAAGGCAGGAAATTGAGAGGGGGATTTTTGTCCTTTATTTTTTGTGTAATATTTGTTTTGTAAACTTTTCTTCTTTTCAAATGGAGTAACGGATGGTTGGAATCTTTGGGATAATGGACGAGTATTTTCAAAGAAGAATATGGAATTCCAGGTTTCCTAATGACTTTTGTTCTATGAGTAAATGGTTTTATTTTCATTATAATATCTTTATATTCTTTGAATAATTGATTATGCATTGATTTAAATTAGCTTTAGTCTTTTTTATCAATACATGATTAATTGTTATCATTTATGTATTAATTTTTTTTATCTTTAAGAGTCTATTATCCCAAAAATTCTTCCAGGACTACAGTATGGACATGTAATTTTGGGAATCAATATAGGAAAACAATTCACCGTTGGCTTTAGACCTGTGTGAGATATTATTATGGTTGATTTAGATTTATCCTTGTCATCATATGGTGTTTCATATTGTTAAACATTTAGATGTTGTCCATAATCTGTCGTTCCATTTTGTATATGTGATCAATCAATCATTTGATTATTGTTGAATTTATTTCTAATGTTAAATGATGGATAATATCCATACTCAGAATTGAGTTTTATTTCGTTCTTAAATATTGATTATCTTAATATCACATGATTTTTAATTAGTTGTCTTCCTGATGTTATTAATTTACTCCAAATATCAAACATTTCTTTGAATTTATTCTATAAGTACTAGTATTGTTCTGTTAGAGGTTTCCCTTAAAAGCAGGACAAACAGGAGCTCAAACAACACAGAGAGATAAACTCAGTTTTGCTGATCAACAACAAGTTGATGTGAGTGCTATTTTATTAATTATTTATTAATGAAACAATGATTGCATTAATTAGCATTTGACTGTTACTGTGTCATTGTTTCAATTGTATTTGCTTAGTATTTATTAGTTTTAAATCTTTAAACATTCAAAAAGAAAAAAGATTTATGTTCTTTCTTTATCTTAGTTAGAAACACTATTATGAATATTCATTTCACAGGATTTCAAGTAAACCTTGCAAATTGTATATAGATTGTTTATAATCATTTGTATATTCACGTTTTTATTTGAACACTTGTAATTAGTATATAAATTGTGAGAATCATAGCTTTAGATTAGTTTGTTTCTTTTATTATTTTTAAGATCTTAGTTGGCTAATGGAGCCATTAAACTTGTTGGGTCAGTTCATACCAAACGTCTTGGGTTAATTAGACAACCCCGGTCTGGATCTGACCTTCTAGTTGACGGTGTGTCATTTACACCCGTCAACAAATGGCGCTAGAAGGAGGGAAGAGATAAATTTAATGATTAAATGTTTTACCCCTCAGCCTGTCATAATTCCAGATTTACAAAATTTTCTTCTATGTCATCTTGAAATGCACTAGAAGGCAAGCCAGA
>JASDQU010107564.1:103049-114715 GCA_032191745.1 Picea mariana
GACCTAGTGGGGGTGCCCAGGCCACTGAGTCTCCTCATCACCTCTCTAAGAGGTGGGGGGACATTACAGTTTTGCTTCTAGTAATAAGCTTTAAATAAAAGAAGGAATTCATCTTGTTGGTGCTCCTTCTCACATTGATTATACTTGTTATGTGTTTATTGGTTTCTGGTTTAGAATTCACCCTTGATTGGTGTTCTTCTAAAGATATACCAAGAGATTCATCCTCTGTTAGATGCATCTTGTCTTAGTGGTCTTTCCTCTCTTTCCAACTTCCATATCATATATCTTATTTGGTTGAACAAAATGCCTATTTTCGCTTTGTTCCCTCAAGAATACATAGCTTATTAAACTTCATGTGATTTCAGGAGTTGACCCCATTGCCCAATGGCCCTATTCTCTTTTTTTTCCTACCAACCTTATAAAAAACCTGTCCTATTGTAGAATCTGACCTTTGTATGTCCATTGCCAAATATTTTTGTGTATTTTCGGTCTCTACATATTCGAGAGGGCCCTCTCTGGTTGGAAGGGTCAAAATCCAACCTAAAGTTGGTTTGAAACAGTTACCTATGTCGTTTGTTTATCAACAGAAGAAATTTACAAAGTGCTAACATGATCCACAACGATACCTTCACTAGATATGATATGTCCCAAGTAATGAATCTTCGGTTAGTAAAAAGAACATTTTGATAGCTCCCCATACAATGTTTTTTCTCGTAGATACTATAGTACTAATCTTAAATGTTCATCATGTTCTTCTTTCATCCGAGAATAAATCAGTATGTCATCAATAAATACTTGAACAAACTTTTCCAAGTATTCGTGGAACACCCCATTCATCAAGCTCATGAATACCCCCAGGGCATTCGTCAGTCTGGATGGTAAAATTGTAACCTCATAGTGTATGAATCTCATATTAAATGGGCTCTTAGGGATATCTTGCTCTTTAATTCATAGCTGGTGATATCCTAATCTCAAGTAAATATTTGAAAACATCGTCGCTCCTTTCATCTGATCAAACAAATCGTCTATTCTTGGCAACAGAGACTGGTTCTTGATCATCTCTTTGTTCAATTGACAATAGTCCATGATCCACCCTTCCTTCTTACAAAAATAACTAGCGCACCCCAAGGTGACACACTTGGACGTATAAGTCCCAAGTCCAACAATTCCTTCAATTACATTTTCAACTCTTGTAACTCAGGCATTGACATCTGATAAGGAGTTCTTTCTGTTGGTTTAGTTCCAGGTTTCAAGTCGATTGTAAACTCCAACTCTCTTTTGGGCGGTAAATCTGGTAACTCTTCTGGGAACACGTCGACAAACTCTCGTACCACTAGAGGGTTTTCTAATCCTTTCGCCTCACCCTTTTTATTTAGTGCTAATATTTCATATAGCTTGCATCCCTTGCATATACTCTTATGCATATGTAGAAAAGAATTAAATCTCACGGACACACCCTAGTTCCTTCCCATAATCACTCTACTCTGTCCCAATTCATCCATCAAACTCAATCGTTTTGTTTTACAGTTGAGTGTCACATCATGTGATTCTAGCCAGTTCATACCAATCACTATGTCATAAGATCCTAAGATCGTGACATATAGGTTTACCTTCATTAGAAAATCTATCAAGTTAATGCTACAATCCATAACCTTTCCTCCAACCTTTTGTTTGGCACCTGAAGCCATTTCTACATATCTGAATTTGTCCTACTTGAATGCCTTTACCTTAACTATTTTTAGTGTTGCACTAGATATAAATCTCTTTGTAGCACCTAGATCTATCAAAATACTAAAAGTTTGGTCAACGATCGTACCTGACATCTCGAGCACATTAGACTGGTGCTCGGCCTAGTGATTATTCACTGCTGCATGAATCTCGTGGGCCTTGCCCAAATATCCCACTCTAGTGGGTCCTGTTGATTTTTCCTCTATGGACTTCTCAACCAGATACTCTCGCTCATAATGTGGCTCTCCACATGTCCAACATTCGGTCTTCGGTCGAGTACTCCTGGTCCCTGAAGTAGAAGTTGTTGGCCTAATAGTTTGTGACCCTGATCTGTTCTACTGAATAGGCCTAAAATTTTGTTGTTGCTGACGATGTTTTTGTTGTTGTGGTCCTCTGTAAGTAGTCCTCTACTAAGGAGTATTTCATCATGGTGTCATGAACATAGGTCCTCTCGACGTATCTCGATGCCTTGAAGTCTTCCTGGCTAGTGTCTGATGCTGCTGCACTCCTGATGTCGTATGTCCAATCGGCCTAGAGGGAGTCTTTCCTTGACCCCCACTACTCAGTTCTTCCTCAACTATGATGGCCTTCTGGATTGCATCATGCAACATCTGAGGCATTAGAATCCTTATCTTTTCACGAATGTTGAAGTTAAGGACGCACACGAAATTATTGACCTTTAACTTCTTCGTGTTAAGATGTGGAGCATACCTAAGTAGATCCATGAATATGGACTCATAATATGGCACCATATGACCACCTTGTCGTAAGGCGTTGAACTCATTAAGTTGGCGCTCAATGAATTCCTCATACAATTACCTCTCCCAGAACCGTTCCTCGAGCAACTCCCATGACACATCTTCAATGCCCATGTTTAGTTGAGGTAGGAGCCCCGTCCACCATAGAAGAGAACTCCCTTTTAGTTGAAATACTGACATACAGACTTTTATGATGGATGTTTAATCACGAAGTGCGAAGCGCATCGCCATGTTCTCCAACCATGCCTTGGCGGCTGAGCCATCCATAGCACCCATGAACTCGGGAAACTTCACCTTCTTGAGTTCTCAGTGTATTCTACCACTACCAATTGGAGCACCCTGTGAACCCTCATTGGGTACAAACACTCTGCCCTCATCTCTATCCAGTTGGTTAATCAAGGCCTCTGACATCCTCTGAAAGGATCTGATCATACCTACCACATCTCCCAAAACAACTTGTTCCCGTTTAGTGATTTGTTGTTCTCCTTGTGAGTTAGACCCCTCTGGGATGGATGCTATCGAAGGCGTCACACCTCTTCCTCCAACACCATTTCATCTACTTCCATAACACCCTCTAACCATGATCACCTGCATGGGCAAATTTCAAAATTTAATTAGCGATATAATTCAATCATTTATTTAACACAGTGGAAGGCGTAACGGTCCAATGTTGCAGGGTTGAACCCACTCTGATACCATATGTAATGAACCCTCCATTAGTACAACAAATAGTGAGTACAAAAGAGGTAAAAAAAAAAATTGAAAACAAACGTTACAACAAGTGACATGCGTCGCAACATATATTAATAACTACACAATCAATTTCATCACAATCAACTGAAGCAACATCACTATTATTCAATCAACCATATATCATAAAGCTAACATAAGGAAGCTAGCCACCCAACCTATCCTTCATGGTTAGGACCTCCAAGACACATAAGCAACACTAAATCCAATATTCATCTGATTGATTTTGACCATTTAAGGTCTCAGGACTGGAGACTGTTTTGAGGAATAAGGAAGTATCTAGATCCCATTAATCCAATCATAAGTCAAAATTCAACTAGATTTATCAACCATATTTAACTATCAATTCCTCCTGGTGCAATAGAATAAACTACTTTGCTTAATCAATATTTCAAGTAATATTAACTGCAAAGTTGAGTAAGAGAATAATACATAAGGATTAGTAAAAACCACAGGAGCATAATTACAATCTTTGTAGCAGATAGAGATTTTCTCATCATCATTAGTATCTTTTCAATATTAGGTTCATTTAATGTCAAGTATCATTTATCAAGTGATTCAAACGTCTAAAATGAACAACCTCTAAGTAGATCAACTATGTATCTTAATAACATGATATATATTACTTAGAAATGAATAAGGAATTCAATACTAATTTACATACCCATTTATAAAATCTCATAAGAAGATTAAAATCTTTCTTAAGAAAGACATACAAATTCAATGCTAATTTATATATCCATTTATAGGGAACCATAAGAAGTCAAAATCTTGTTTAAGCAAAGGATAAAGATTCAATTTACTAATTTACAATCCAATTATAATACCCCATAAAAGATCGAAATCTTCTTAAACATTACTTTAATATTTCAATACTACTTTAAGTATCTTTTTAAAACTATAAGAAACCAATCATAATAAGAAAATAAATAAGAATTCAAGGTTCTTTGCATATTCATTTAAAAATAGTTAAAGAAGGTCAAAACACATTAAGTAATGTATAAAGACTTCACACCAACTTTCATGTCCATCTATAAAGACTATAAGATATCACATCATAACAAATAATATGTAAGGATTTCAAGCTAATTTACGTATCCATATACTAGGAATTTAAGAAGATCATATATAAGCAATATAAAAATACTATATAAGAAATCTTAAATATCCGTTATAAGGACTATAAGAGTATGTAATCTCTCCATGTTATAATCTTAAAGTAGATGATAAAATTTTGTGTATCTCAAGCAACATTTAAAGGTGGAATGATCTTCACAACAGGGCACCTTAGCAATAAGTTTAGACCACAAAATCCACATAGATCTCTTCAATACATTTCATTAAGAGTCATCAATCAATCAATTAAGGATATGGACCTAGGGAACAATATTAACGCACAACTCTCCCAACCAATAGGGTTCCAGAATCTATTCCAACACTTAATCCAACGCACGACAAAATATGACACCTGTTCCAGACCTTAATCTGGTGCACGACACAATTCGACATTCATTCCAGACCTTAATCTGGCATAGAGCACGGTATGATACTCATTATAAACCTTAATATGACACAAAACACAGTCCAACACTTTTTCAAGACCTTAATCCAAGACACAAAGTCTAGCACTCATTCCAGACCTTAATCCGACATTTAAATTTCTGAATCATTGATTTAATTTCAACATGAAGTGAAATAAATATTTCTCTAATTGTCAAGCCCTAAAGGAAATATACAGTAGATTAAAACAGAGGTTGCCAATGATGTAGCAGCGAACATGTAATTCAACAAATGGTACATCAAAAATCAAAGGGGTAGGAGAATGGACATAAAAATCTAGAGTAGCAAACAACAAGCACTACACAGAATCACAGTTTCCAAGTGATACAAGGATTCAAAAATTAAAACTCCAAAAATATAACGAACCTCAAAGTTTTGTAAAGAAATATAATTTCTATCACGATCGTGACAAAATTTGTAATTTCCGAGTATATAAAAACAAAAGAAGCAATAAATGCTCAAATTGTAAATTTTGGGTTGTTCAAATGTTTGGCAACAGTCACACAGAGTGGTAAAGTTCCAAGTCATAAGCCATTTTTCAAGCATGGAATCGATAGTTAAGGGCCAGTCAAATGCATATTAAGTCGTGGAAGAGAGTCAGTTCTACACACACCAGTCAGCACCCAAGATCGATACACAAGGCGCTAAGGGAAGATCCATGAATCAAGATTTTGTACATTACCAAAGCCACATGAAATTTAAATTCGTGTCTGAAATTCAATTTTCCAAATCCATACGGAAAAGGGAATTCAGATCAGTAAATCAATTAACAGTAAACCAAACTAATTTAGATCGTAACTCAAGTCTAAATTTTTGAACCACAACGAATTCCAATTCCGGAAAAATCATCCATTTAAACAATGAATGTACGAACCACAATTTCATTTTGGGTAGTTGGTTTATTAAGTAAATAGAAATTTAAATTTCTGGCATGCAAAACAATGGCAGTGACAAGAAGAAATTGCATTATGGGTATAGATATATAAATTTGCGGCAACAAATAGAAATCCCATGAATTGGTAAATGGAAAGACAACAAATAAAGAAATTCCAATATATTTAGGTTTGAATTTGAATGGCAACCATGCTAGAAATGTCCTTCCATAGTACACAAAGCCATAAAGGAAAATTGCCAAAAAAAATATAATAAATAAAACAAAGTTTACGAAAAAATTCTAAAAACTATATATACAATTTCAAATCTATTACAATTGCAAATCTCAAAAGATTACTGTAACCGACGAAGATGGACTTCAAGATGTTCTTTGGAAACTGGCGTTCCTTCCTTCCTCCCACTTTCTAATCATGGAGACTTCACTGGTACATCCCAGCCAACGCTAGCGGTACTCTTCTTCCCCCTTATCCCCCCAAGCCACAAAGGGGCCAAGCACAAAAACCAGAAATACTATAGCTCCAAGTTTTCCTTGCAAGGAAGAGCTACCACTCTATCCTCAAACTTGGTCTCCCAACTCTCACAAGTAAAACATAGTCCCAAAATGATTTTGTTAGCATAATGTTACCAATAACAAGTGTGATCCTTTACCCATCTACACCATTGTTGTTATAGGAATTTCCTTACTGACACATGTCCACATGCACAATTAATTAACTTTTTAATTAAATAAATTAGGATTATTCACCCTCACACTTGTCACACTCTCCCCAAGCTGCACAAGTAATTACAAGTTTTATTTTAATTAAAAAGTCAAATTCCCTCACATCCTCCCATGTGTTCCTATTTTGCCTCTTAGTTGTCTCTTTATTCCCTAGATTCTCATTTAATGAGTGTCTCCTAACTAGATTTTAGTTAGAGTTTGATTAGGAGTCTTCTTCTAGTTAGACTAGTGGTGGCTAGACTCTAGATACCATCCTATGTGTACACCTATTCTCTCATATTTTATTTATTTCTTATTTTAAATTCCTTTTTATTAATTTCATGCACATGTGTGCATTATATCTCATATTTTAGATTTTCTCACTATTTTATTTCTTAATTTGATTTATCTTATTTCTTTTAATTTAATTTACTCCCCTAACTAAACTTAGACTTAGGATTAGTCTTTGAATTAGGATTTGACTTTTATTGGGATTTATAATTAATGTATTCACTCTTTAATTAATTATTTAAATCCGGCAAGGTCTAAAGATTTCAATGTTTTCTACGCCACCTAGATTTATTGACTCAATTTATTTTTTATTACGTAACGTGCCCTTCAAGATGCACCTTTGTGCTCCAAGGGTGCCACTCACCTTTGACTGGTTTGGTAATTTTTCTAACCCTTGGAGTCAACACTCCACTCGATCAATCTTGTGAGAGACTAAGGGCTTCTAAGGAATATGGACGATGCCTTATTGCACACCTCTTATAAATTTTCATGAGAAATTGTCTCAGTCCGCCCTCATGAAATCGTGGACCTCTCGAACTAGGTAACCATTAACCTACAATTCGAGCCACGGTGGGAGTGCTAGTAGGCCGTGACAGGGACTCTGCCACACCTGTCCCTCAATGTCTAGTTTTTTTTGCATGGCCCCTTTACTCCTTATGTGAGTCATATTAGCAAGCATCGTCAGCCTGCATCCATTGACAAAACATTGTCACTGATCCATATACATAATCATACTAAGTAAATCATATGTCACATATGCGTAAAAATAAATACTCAAAAAACACAATCCACTCCCTAACTCAATCTAGAGTCCAAGGAGGTCCATTGATGCCATCATCTTCCATAATTTTTCATGTGTCCTGCACACTCAGGTAAACTCGTCAATGGAATATTTCAATACATATATATTGAAAACAATAAGTCACACCATATCATCATCATCATCATCATCACGTATAATACATAATCGAAACAAAATCACCATGTACCATAACAAGATCACTTGCATGCAAGTGTCCTCAAGGAATAAGTCAATAAAATGTGCTCAGTAGAGCGGGATGTTACAATTTTGACATATACCTTCTCAAAACTCCTACGACATGTGCAATGCCCAGTCTAGTAAAGACCATTGCATACATCAAAATGCCAACTGCACTGCCATACAAAACATGGGACATGTCCTCTTCTTCTTCCTATGTCTTGGGACACTGATTTACATACAACTTTACACCTGTAGGAATAAGAACCTTGATCGGTTTACTTCCATGCATATTAAACCTCTGCAATATCGTCTCAACATATTTTCTCTAATTCAACTAGAGTTTCCTATTTGCACGATCTCTTTTAATCTCCATTCCCATAATCAAGTTAGCAACACTGAGATCCTCCATGTCAAATTTGGAGGATACCTCTTATTTCACCCCCTTGATAGCATCCATGTTATTTTCTACCAGCAACATGTCATCAAAATACAACACTACATAAATGAAGTGATTACCATCCTGCTTGGAATATACATAGTGATCATCCATGCTTCTCACAAATCCCAATCCAAGGATGTATGTGTCAAAATTTTGGTACCACATCCTAGGTGATTGATTCAAACCATATAGTGTCTTCTTTAGCTTACATACCAACTCTTTCTTTCCCTTCACTATGAATCCTTTTGGTTGCTTCATGTAGATTTATTCTTCCAGATACCCATGTAGGAATTTTGTCTTCACATCCATCTTTTCCACTTCAAGAACAAAAGAAACAACAATAGATAAAAGAAATATAATAGAAGTTAACTTGGAAATAGGAGAAAAAATCTCACCAAATTCAATTCCCTCTACCTCGGAATAACCTTTTTCTACTAACCGAGCTTTGTGTCTCTCAACTTTTCCTTATACATTAAACTTCTTCTTAAAAAAAACATTTTCTACCAATAACGTTTCTTCCAAATAGAAACTCAACTGGATCCCATGCCTCATTCTTATCCAAGGCATTCATTTCTTCAACCATGGCCTTCTTCCAGAGTTTACTATCCTCTGAATTCACTACTTCCATGACAGTTAAGGGATCATCATCAGTAATAGATAAAGAAAAATTAGAATGAAAATTAGGTGGACTATACCTTTCTAGTTTCCTTCTTTCCATCACTAATATCCTCAATACTAGGGTATGAGGTTCTTCTTGTTGTGCTTCATCTCCTTCAATTGATTCATATTTTGCATCATCCAACTCAAACTCTATTTTCTCAGGTTCTTCTTACCTTGGTAGGAATTACTATTTGGGAACATCTTTCACCTCTCTAAAAACAACATCCTGACTGTAAATAGTCTTCTTAGTTTCTGGGTTCCAAAGCTTATAACCTTTCACACCATCTTGATAACCAATAACAATACACCTTTCATATTTATTATCCAACTTACTCCTATTTTCCTTTGGAACATGTACATAGGCATCACAACTAAACACTCTGAGATTTTCAAGAGAGGGTTTCTTACCAATATGTACCTCATGTGGAGTTTCATCATCCAACGTTGATGAAGGTTATCGATTGACCAGGTAACATGTTGTACCTAGTGCCTCTGCCCATAATTTTTGTCCTAACTCGACACCACTAAACATGCTTCTTGATTTTTCCATCAATGTCTTGGTCATCCTTTCTGCAACTCCATTTTGTTGAGGTGTGTATGGAGTAGTCTTGTGCCTTGCTACACCACACTTCTTACAAAATTCTTTGAATTCATTTCCGCAAAATTCTCCACCATTATCTATCCTCAATACCTATATTTTATTCTCTATTTGATTTTCTACCAGAGCCTTAAACTCTTTATATTTATCAAATACCTCAGATTTCTTTCAAATAAAATAAATCCATGTGTTCCTTGATAAAAAATCTATGAATGAAACATAATACATAGATTTACCTAGTGATGGAATAGGAACAGGTCCAAACACATCATTGTGTATCAACTCTAAGATCCCCTTTTCTCTTGTAGCACCAGATGGGAATCTTACTCGATTTTGTTTACCATATATGTAATGTTCATAGAAATCAAAATCCAAAGTGCAATTAGACATACCATCAACCATACATTTACCTTGTAGTGTTCGAAGGCCCTATTCTCCAATATGCCCCATTCTTTGATGCCACATCATGGTCTTCTTTCCAGGGGAAATATTGGTATTGTCTTATTTATTTCTCTGCTCAAGGAAAAAGGAACCGTTACACCCATTAGTATAAGTTCTTCCCAACAACTTGTACAGAGTTCCAAACCAAACTCCCCTCATCAACACCATTTCTCCTTATACCATTTTTCAAGTGACCTTTCCCAATACAGTGTCCACGCCTGCATCATCCAACTTGCTTATAGATATTAGGCTCCTGGATAGTTTTGGAATGTGAAAAACCCTAGGGAGAGTTCTAATTCTTCCTTATTTTAGCAACATCTTAACCCTTCCACATCCCATGATTTTGGCTGTCGATTCATATTCTAGAAATACATCATCAGCGTCGTATTTTTCATATTTACAGAACCACTCCCTATGAGGAGTCATATGATATGGCGCACCTGAGTCGATCAACCATACACCACTATATTCATGTGTACCTATATATTCTAGGTAAACATCACCTCCTTCTTTAGTGGAGGTTTTTTCCTCTGTGGAAGAGGCATTATTAGATCCCTTTGGTTTATCAACCTTCTTATACTTTCAATATTTCTTATAATTCTCTTATTTACCACACTTCCAACATTTCCTCAAATATTTTCCTGGAGACTTAGATATACCTTTAGATTTGTATCTGCCCCCTAAAGACTTACCAGGATTCCTCTCTTGGGTACAACCTCTTACAAATAAAGCACATGTTCTCTGACCATCCATTCTTTTTTCCCTCATCTCTTCAGATAACAAGGATGCAACTACATCCTCATACTTCAATGTAGATTGAGTCCAGTACTACCAATTGATACAACCATATTATCCCAAGAGTTTGAAAAAGAAAATAACAAAGTAATACACTTATCTTCTTCTGCAATCGTAATATTAACATAGCCAAGTTGACTTACCAGAGTATTGAAGGCATTTAGATGTTCTCTCACAGAATCTCCATATTCCATCCTAAGATGATACAACTTATTTAGAAGAAAAAACTTGTTTACCAGGGACTTTGATTGATACAAATTCCCTAAATTATCCCATAGTTCCTTGGTTCTATATTCTCATGAGACATTCAACAACACTGAATATCCCAGGAAAAGTCGAATAATACTCCTTGCTTTTCTATCCAACTTCTCCCAATATTCCTTCAACATACCAGTAGGTTGTGTACTAGTAGTTTGTGTACCAGTAGACTGTCTTCTATGAGATTGCATACTGGTAGGTTGTGTACCATGATCCAAAACGATCCATTATTCTTTTTCTGCAAGAAGGTCCTCCATATTGAGCTTCCATAGCTCAATTTTTTTACCCTTGAACTTCTCTATCTTGATTCTATAAGAGCTCCCCATTCCTCTTTCTACACTCGAATCACCACATTAAACACTCCCACTGAAAACATGTTTATCACAGACCTGAGATAAACTTGATCTATCAAGACCAAGCCAAAGCCAAACCCTTAACAACAAAGGCATCCCCCTGAATCCAAAAATGGATCTGATACCACATGTAAGTTTTAAACATGCGAAGTAAACAAATTCATACAAATTCTTAAGAAAAACAGAAATTAATCAATGGATCATACACAATACACAAAGATTTATGTTGGAAACCCTTAACCAGGAGAAAACCAACCTTCCTTGGTGTCGTACTTTTCAACTCTTCAATTGTATTAATTTAACCATTATTAATACAATATATACAATATTTTAGGTATTTTGTAGCTACCAAAACCATAATCCCTTAATCCGAGATAGATTTAGAAAACTGCTAAAAATAGCAAAAACCGCCCAAAAAATAAATTTGGGGCGCTTCCCTGAAAACTATGCGTAACCAAG
>JASDQU010107565.1:0-24796 GCA_032191745.1 Picea mariana
CCGGGCTGTCCGTCCACGAGGACAGGTGGCAAAGGATCGGGTGCCTTCGGAGTTTTGTTCATCGGAGTTTTCGATGGTAAGGGAATTGTGCATCAGAAAATCGCGACCCGTGATTTCCCGATGAGATCTGAGCCGTTCATGATGAGGACGCGTGTCAGAAGATCCTGAGGGTTCGGGGTTCGGCAATTCGGGATTCTCGATGACAAGAAACTCACGACAGGAGGAATCGCGAAATCCCGAAACGCGACGGTCCCCTAGTTATAGCACTCCAGTGGAGGACAGGTGTCACTCCATGCCATCATAAGGAGTGTGGGCCATAGGCGCCGAAACAAGGGACAAATGTCGGAGGGTCAAGCTTGGCCGTGAGTTCACGCCAAGTGGCATCGGGGATCGGGGAATCGGAATTTGCGAAGGCATGTGCATCGCGACATCATAAACCCCGAAACCCCGATGGGTAGTTATAGAGTGGTGGACATATGGTAGAAGGTCACATGAGAACGGAGCTAGCCTAGAGGGATAATGCGTTAGGGGCATATCGGGGATCGGAGAATTGCGAGTTCCGAGGACTCGTGAATTGTGACATCAGGAAACCCGAAACTCCGATAGGAGTTGCCCCGAAAGGAGGTAAGACCATGGCCGTAAAGGCAGTGAACCACTTGCTTGGACTGGGGAGCTAATGCGGGAGGAGCGCATCGGAATACGTAGGAACGTGAGTCATAGGGGTGAATGAGTTTGACATTAGAAACCCCGAATTCCGATATTTTCACCAGGGGTTGGTATTTCGCAAATGCCGGTTTTCTGGAGATTTCTCACTTGAGAGAGATTAATCCGAAATTTTTAAAAATTATGATAGTGGGTGTGTTACAGGGAAATACCTCCACCCCTCCTCATAGAACTAGGGTCAACACCCTACATCAAGCCATATTGTGCAACTATTGTTCTTAGAGTCACGTCATCAAACAACCACTAAGGGCAAGCTGCACATCATGTCAAAACCACACTTACCACAAATCATAGCAATATTTTGAATAAATAATTATATAATAAGTACACATTATAGCATACACTATCTTCTTGATGTCTACGACATCCAAATTACCTCAACACTACAGTCATTTGGCTAGTACATAACTCATCAACATGTAGGTTAGTTCACCAATAACTGATATCCATGCATATACATCATAATTTCATACAAGGAACCATACTTGTATTGATGTTCAATTAAGAAATACATGTTTTTTTTTTATCATGCCTTGTATATGTTATGCATTCACAACATAACTTGAATTGGTACATCCATGTACCAGAATTCCACATTTAAATTTGCATGTTTGAACAATTCTCAGAACTATCATAATTATGAACATATAATAATAAAATAACAATACGCAACACATAAATAGGTCCAAATGTACTTCTATCACATGTCTATACTAGTCTCATTGAGTCCAAATAGTTACTAAGCAATGAATTACTAAGATGAAAAAAATTAAGTTCTAACTATCGAAGGTCAAAATACGAGGCGTTACAATAATTGTGTTTAATTTATTTATATAATTATATTTAATTTCTTTATATGAATCCTCCAGTCTCTCAACCTCCTCCTCTATTTATCAAGTTTCCATACCCCCTTCCCCAAGTCTCCTCAACCACCCTCATTAATAGCCATCAACCTCCCATATCTAGATTTTTGGGAAAAGTTAAAATAAAACTAAAATATAAATGACTTGCATAAATAACAATAAATAAAATGCAAAGTCCTTCTTCTCATGCTAGCTTATAAATGCAATTGGACAATTTTCCCCAAAATGAACATGACAACCTAACATACTCATTTAATTCATCAAACCAACCATTAATCAAAGTCAAAGAAGTTATTTAATGCTACTAGATATTTTTGTATGCAATATAATTTACATAGTCATTAAACCATTCAATTAAATACTTAATAATCTACTTTAATAATTAATACATTAATTAATTGTAATAGTGTACATATGTAGGGTATGTGTGCATAGCTAGCAAAAACATAGCCTGCACACGTGCTAATTATAATCAATCATTGCCTCTAGTGCATAGTTCATATGTAATCACACCAAGACATGCATGACAACAAATGCATCATTCATTAACTTTAACTAACAAAACTATAATAATTCATCTATAACCTACTTCCATCTAGTTCCCGACCAATATTCTCAAATAATATCGAATCATCCTTCCTTTCTAACCTACTCCCATCTTCCATCCTATCCTTTCCTCTACTGGACTAAGCTAGAACATCAACTATATTGACCTAACTCTAGATAGAACCCGTAAGCGGAAGTGTCATACATCTCGACCAATATTCCCTA
Source organism: Picea mariana (assembly GCA_032191745.1). Classification (NCBI taxonomy): domain Eukaryota; kingdom Viridiplantae; phylum Streptophyta; class Pinopsida; order Pinales; family Pinaceae; genus Picea; species Picea mariana. Next base: position 2,358 of record JASDQU010107565.1, read on the forward strand.
GCAGGAAACTAGTAGGAGCCATCGCAAGTCTAGGGGAGCATGACTTCACACAACCCTTCCACGACTCCAGGTTTCAGAGGATAAATGATGGAAAATACCTCCACCCTTCCTCATAGAACTAGGGTCAACACCATACATCAAACAACCACTCTAGGAACGCTGTGCGTCCTGTCAAAACCACACTTACCACAAATCATAGCAAAATTTTGAATAATAAATTAAATAATAAGTACAAATTATAGCATACACTATCTTCTCGATGTCTACGACATCCAAGTTACCTCAACACTACAATCATTTGACTATCACATAACTCATCAACATGTAGGTTAGTTCACCAATAACTGATATCCATGCATATACATCATAATTTCATATAAGGAACCATATTTGTATTGATGTTCAATTAAGAAATACATGTTTATTTTTATCATGCCTTACATATGTTATGCATTCACAACATAACTTGAACTGGTACATCCATGTACCAAAATTCCACATTTAAATTTTCATGTTTGAACAATTCTTAGAACTATCATAATTATGAACATATAATAATAAAATAACATTATACAACATAAATAGGTCCAAATATACATCTGCCACATGTTTATACCAGTCTTATTGAGTCCAAATAATTACCAAGTTCTAACTACTGAAAGTCAAAATACAAAGCGTTACAATAATTACGTANTATATATATATATATATATATATATATATATATATATATATATATATATATATATATATATATATATATATATAAATAATAATAATAATAATAATAATAAATATAATAATTATGTTTTTTACATTAATCAAGAAATCAACATTATCCAAAATACATAAAAACATATTTGACTTCATAAAATTCAACATATCTTTTCTACTAAACAATATATTTAAATGTTGTATGATTTAAAAGTACTATTTCATTTTGTTTTAATTTAAAAAGCAACACCATCCAAAATAGAATAAAAATAACAACTTATATAAAGTATTGAAATGCTTGTTTACATGTATAAACAAATTTTAACGGTTTAGAATTCATCTCTATTACTATGTTTGTTTCAAGTTTAGACGCATTAGGTCTACTCTTAATAGCTATAGATACTCTTAATAGCGCATTTAAGATATCCAAACTTAATTTTGATTTTCTAATGTTTTGTTTTGAATATACTTTTCAAAAATCCATTGCATTTGTAGGAATAATAAGTATAGCTTGTCACAATTTCATCATATTTAGACCATTGTAGATTTATCTTAACTCCAGATTGATCATGCGTCGAGAGGGATCAAATCCCTCTAGGGGAAAACCTCATTTTAGAGTGAAAAATGTGATGCAAGGTTTGAACCTCGAGGGATGTGATCACTCTCGACGCATAATAAATTCAGAGTTAAAATGGATCTATGTTGGTTCCAATCACGGGCAAGAATGAGTGAAATTTTTAGATGTCAATCTTTATCTATATGTATATGTTTAAGATGAACTTGATAATTTGAAATTTACATCATTATGAATCCAAATAATAACAAAGTAACAATGTTTAGTGATGAATATGTTTAGTAATAACAAAAAATAAATTGTTAAGATATTGAATAACATATATAATACATGATATAATTAAGAAGTGATATAAGGAAGATATTGAATAACTCATATATTACATAGTAATTGACCTCAATGTATCTTCTTCCGCTTTTCTCTTACACACAATGACACACATTCCCATCTCTTTATATCGATCATATGGAAATGAAGGTTTAAATTGGAGACCATGGAAAGCTTTAACTTGAGATATTGCACTAAAAGTGAGACCTTGGGAATTTTAGACCTTCCAAGTTTTTCACATTTTATATATCTTAATATTACAATGATTTTAATGTGCAAATACTAATAGATAAATCACACCTAACCAAACAAAATATAGGATTTAAACTTATATATGTGTTTTTGAAATTGGGTTTTAGTGCGTTATTGCTATCATCATCTCACAATTGAAATCAATATAGAGGATTGATTTCCTTCATATCATTTCTTCAATTAATTAATGCGCTAAATCATTTTTCATAGCGATACTGAAATCAATATAGAGGATTATTTTTTCATAGCGATACTGAAATCAAAATAGAGGATTAATTTTTCATAATATTATCACTGAAATCAATGCACCCTATTGTTTTATGTTATATCATTGTTAAAATGAATACAACTACTTGATTACACTAAATCATTTTTCATTGTATCATCACTTAAATCAATGCATATTTTTTTTGCATTATGTTATGATTGAAATCAATGCATTGCTTTGTTTTGGATTATGTCATTATTGAAATCATAGCAACTAATTGTTCTAAATCTGTTTTTGTTGTACCATCTCTAAAAGAAATGTACATTATTGTTTTGTGTTATAAATAATTTAGGCTTCCTTGTTTTTTAAAATCATTTTTTTAATATCATTACTAAAATCAATATGCCCTATTGTTCATTATTTTAATATTATTACTTGCATGTTCACAAAAGTCGACTTCTAAACCACATTCAGGAAAGTCTTCGACCATACCTTTTCTTTGCATAGCTCGAAGTCCTTTTTCTCCAATGTGTCCCATCCTCTCGTGCCATAACCTAGTCGGGTCGAGTTCATCATGTCTTGTCAAGTCGGTTTGAATCGACTTAGCTCTAGTCGAGTCGAGTTGTGTCGACATCAAGTTGAGTCCAGTCGCAGTCAAGTCAATTTCAGGAGCAACAATGTTGTTGCATCCAGTTGAGTCGACATTCCCTAACAACTTGTATAGGGTACCAATCCGAACTCCTCTCATTAAGACCATCGCACCTCTGACCATTTTGCATGAATGCTTCTAAAATAGAGTATGCACGCCTGCATCACTCATCTTGCTGACATATATCAGGTTTCTCGCCAAACTCGGAATGTGTAGCACACCTGGAAGGGTTCTTTTCCTCCCATTTTGCGGTGTCAGTCAGACTCTTCCCCGTCCAACAATTTTGGTTGTCGAGTGGTCCCCTAGGAACACATCACCCCCATCATATTGTCGTATTCACAAAACCATTATTTATGTGGTGTCATATGATAGGATGCTCCTGAGTTGATCAACCAAACATCTTGATCTGGCTGTGTATTGGTCAACGCTAGGTACACATCACCTCCCTTTTCTGAGGTTATCTTTCTCTCAATCGATTGCTTCTCGTCGGATCCAACAATGCCTTCAGTTTCCTTCGACTTACAATCCTTTTTATAATTCCCATCTTTACCGTATTTCAAGCATCTTTACACCGACTGAAATAGGGATCTAGATCTACCCTTCAACTTGAACTTTATACTAGAGAATCTACCTTTGTCTCTATTTACCGGTCGACCTCTCACTACCAGAGCATTTTTGGTCGATATTTCCATGTTCTTCCTTCTCATTTCTTTTGACAATATAGAAACAACCACATCCTCTAGCGCTAGTGTGGTTGTATTACTCCCAATAGCCACGACTAAGCTATCCCAAGAGTCTGGCAAATAACATAATAGGCTGATACATTTCTCTTCATCAATGATCTTTATATCCATAGATGATAACTGACTTAACATGGTGTTAAACACATTTAAATGCTCCATCATTGAATTTCCATCACTCATCCTCAGAAGATACAGTTTCTTTATGAGAAATAACTTATTTACTAGATATTTCAACTGGTATAAGCTTCCTATGTTGTCCCCAGTTTCTTGGCTGAATCTTCACCTGAGACATTCAACAACAATGAATTTGCAAGACAAAGCTGACTTGTACTTCTTGCTTTCCTTTCGAGTTTCTCCCATTCTTTCGTCAACATGCATGTCGACTAGGTACCTGTACAAACCACTGTCCATTGTTCTAGATCCACAAGAAGATCTTCCATTTTAAGCTTCCAAAGCTCAAAATTCTGGCCATTGAATATTTCTATCTCTATTTTGGAACTGCTCTCCATTCTTCACCGCGATCTTTAAAACAATTTATGACTTACGACTCTTATTGTACCTAGGGTTTAGTTCTCAGATTCAAGATTTGCAGACCAATATATGATATACTCACCGAAGAATTACACCGCTCTGATAATTCACTTGTCAGGGTAGACCTAAGCTCTGATACCACATGTCAGGAAATGCATGACACTTCCACACTAATCCTAGTAGAAGAGAAGAAGCTTTTAATCAAGAACGCAAATGAAAACAAGAAATCACACAATACACCAAGATTTTACCTTGGAAACCCTTAACCGAGAAAAAAAACATTCCTTTGAGCAATCTGCTCTCTTGTTGTCTTATTCATTCAGAATAAAAGGTTACATGTCTTACCTTGGTCCACGCTTAAGACAAAATCGACATCATACCCTCTTGCACCAATAAGAACAACCCTGTAGCCAAATTGGCTGCTTACATATGCATGACCAACAACCTACACTTACACATGCATTAACCTGCAAAAGTGCACTCTATGATCACCTAACAACAAAAACCTTTAGAGTCTTACAACACGCCTCTTTATAGGATTTACAACATGAAAAACTTAAAGATTGGTGCCCAAAAATGGTTGAAGATACATGCATATCATTGGCTACAAATCCTACAAATCTCGGGATTCTATTACATTCGACTCCAAGTCAGGTTTACCAGTCGACTACCAGTCGGCCTCCATTCAGTCTCTAGTCGACCGTCTCACGTCCGCACTTTGACCTCTTGTCGGTTGACTTGTCGTCGATATCTTCGACTTCAACTTTACCCAATCAACTTCCTCGACCTTTGACTCACTGTCGATCTACCTCGACCTCGACCGTCAGTCGATTCACCTCGACTAAACTTTCACTGCAAAGAATATAACAACCCAACAACTATGAACCATAGATATTTATGAATAAATCTTGCCAAATATGCAAATTCAAAATTATAACAAATAAATAAATCTTTAGGTTTAAGTAATATTAAATATATCAAATTTGACAATTATAACAAATAAATAAATCTTTATTTAAATAATATTTATTTAAAGAATATTAAATATATAAACATGGCAATTATAACATGATAATTTATACAATATGCAATTAATTTTTAGTGATATTGAATATCCACATGCAATAAAATCTCATCATGGTTATAACACAATTATTCAGGGCACACATTAAAATATTAAATATATATGTTTGATGCTAAAACAATTTCCTGAAATATGTAGCATGATGGAATTGGATCTACAGAGTTTCCAATATATATATATATATATATATATATATATATATATATATGATGCAAATTATGCATGGTAGATCCGGAGAGCCACAAGTTCTACTATTCCTTTTAGTGTGGACATAGAAAATAATGGATCTCTTCGCATAGGAATATATATATATATTAGGATTATGCATGATAGATCCGCATTTAGCTCTAATATAGATCAATGCTACTAAAGCAAATCATTTAAACTTACAGGAGATCTTTACATTGAAGCTTACTTAAAACTTTTCGTAAGTCTTTCCCATATCTTAGAGAGTAGAAATATATATATTTCTCTTTGTTTTTAAAATTTTACATTAAATCCAACATTATATATATATATATATATATATATATATATTAAATGTACATGTGTCAATTGTAGGTTGAGCACAGAAGGAATTACACATCTTTTTATTTTTCTTTTAAAATTTTTAGATTAAAACCGACATTGTTTTTTTTTAATTTAGCCAACACGTGTGTAACATCTTGTTCTACCGAGCGCACTTTTATTGACTTATTCTTTTATGACACTTGTGTGCAAGTGATTCAGTTATGGTACATTGTGGTTTTGTTTCGATTATGGATTATACATGATGATGATGTATTGCAACTTATTGTTATTTTGATGTATATGTATTGGACGATGCTATTGACGAGTTTTCCTGAGTGTGCAAGACACATGACAGGTTATGGATCCTGATGGCATCAATGGACTTCCTTGGACTTTGGATTGAGTCAGGGAGTGGATTATATTGTTTGAGTATTTTATTTTATGCACATGTGATATATGATTGATTACAATATGATTTGTGTATATGGATTAATGACACTGTTTTTTTTAGTGGATGCATGCTTGACGATGCTTGCTAATCCGACTCACATAAGGAATAAATGGGACATGCACAGAAACCATACATTTGAGGAAGAGGTGTGGCAGCGTCACTGTCACAACCTACTAACACTCCCACAGTGATCTGAATTGTAGGTTAACGATTACCTAGTTTGAGAGGTCCATGATGTCGTGAGGGCAGACTGAGACAGTCGCTCACAAAGTTTTCTAAGTGGTGCGCAATAAGGTAGAGTCATTATTCCTTAGAAGCCCTTAGTCTCTCACAAGGTTGATCGAATGCAGTGTTGACTCCAAGGGTTAGACAAACTTCCAAAACTAGTCTAAGGAAAATGACACCCTTGGAACACGGAGGTGTGTCTTGAATGACACATCGTGTAATTTAAAACTTGAGTCAATAAATCTAGGTGGCCTAGAAAACATTGAAATGATTTGACCTTGTTAGAATAAAATATTTAATTAATCAATAAATTATTAATTATAAAGCCTAACAAAAGTCTAATCCTAAGTCTAATTCCAAATTTAAATAAAGGACTAAATGAATTATGACATAAGTTAAAAGATTTGAGAATATAATCAAACTCTAGGAAAAAGGGGAATACAATTTAAAGGTTGGATAAAAATGCACATGTGTGCATGAAATCAATAAAATGGATTTTTAAAAATAGAAGAAATAATAATATGAGAGAATAGGTGTACACATAGAATAGTATCTAGAGTCAAGCTACCACTAAGTCTAACTAGAAGAAGACTCCTAATCCAACTCTAACTAAGATATAGTTAGGGGACACTCGTTAAATGATAATTTGGGGAACAAAGGGACAACTAAGAGTAAAAATATGAACACATTGGGGAATGTGAGGAAAATTGGCTTTTTAAGTAAAATAAAAATGATAATTACTTGTGCAACTTGGGGAGAGTGTGACAAGTGTGTGGGTGAATAATCCTATTTAAATTAATTAAAAAGATAATTAATTGTGCATGAGGACATGTGTCATTGGGGATTTTTCTATAAAGCAAATGTGGTAGGATGGAAATGGATCTCACTTATTCTTGGTAATGTTATGCTACCAAAATTTGGTTTCACTGTGTTTTACTTGTGAGAGTTGGGATACCAAGCTTGTGGAAAGAGTGGAAGCTCTTCCTTGCGAGGTAAGCTTGGGAGCTATTGTTTTTTGGTTTCTTGTGTGTGGCCCCTTTGTGGCTCAGGGGGATAAGGGGGAAGAAGAGTACCCCTAAATTTGGTTGGGAGGTAGTGATGAAGTTGTTTGATTAGCAAGCAAAGGATGGACGCAAGCTTCCAAGTGGAGATCATCTCACAAATCATCAAATTTCCTAGGCACAATATTTTATTGTTGGATATTTAGTTGTACACGAAAGTTTAAATTGTGTATTGAGTATGTATGTGAATGAATGTGTTATTACAGTTTCATTTACTTGTAAATTTTATTTGTGATTATTGATAACAATGAGGAAGTATAGAGATGATAATGTTATGGATTGTGATGTTACAGTTTTTTTTTTACTTCTTTGTGAATTGAAATTGTATATAAATTTTTATATAGTGTTATTCCTCTATCATTAGTACCAATTCACTCCTTCCTGCACAAAATTTCATTGTGTATCCATATTTCAATATATACATGCTAGGTAAATTCTCCACCTTACGCATGCAAGAAGTTCAGTTATCATTTTCAGATTTCGCTTAGAAATAACACTAATTATCTCTCCACTTACTTTGTTTTGTATGCGGAAATAACACTAATTATCTCTCCACTTACTTCGCTTAGAAATAACACTAATTATCTCTCCACTTACTTATGTGCCTAGTTTCATTTTTCTCTAGAATTCTGTTGATCTCACACCATAGTTATGAAGTTATGAGCTTATAACTCACGTCATTGTCTTAGATTTCCATGCCCTGGTAGCAAGATACCAACTGCTCTAAGTGTGTCAATATTATAGGTTTTGCAACTACTTTGAATAATTGCTACTTGTATATAAAGGTATAATTCTAATAGCTCCTCTATATTGATAAGTGTATATATATATATATCATAAGTTCAAATCCATAGGAGGGTAGGGTATGTATACTTCTGTAGATTTTACCAGTCAAATCGGTGGGCGGAGGGGGGGCCCTTGTCCCACAAACAAGAGAGTCTTCATACACGAATCTGGTGTGGCTTGGTTGTGACCTTAAAAATATATTATTATTATTATTATTATAATATGAAATTTTAATATATATATAGTAGAGAGATAAGAGGTTTTAAAATAATAATAATAATTTGATTATGGATTATAATCATAATTGATTTAAAGACTAAATTAATGATTCTATTAAGATTAATACTTTTAACCCAAAAAAAAGTGAATAATTTTGATTTCAATATCATAAATTAAGATGGATAAATATATATTAATTATATAGTTACATGGTACAATTAATTATTAAAATTAGTTACATAAATGAAGAAAGCTAAGTAATTGTAGCAAAAATAAATTTTATGCATACTAAATACTTGATTTTGTTGCTTATACTTTTTATGAATTAATTATTAACAATAAGATATTCCACACTTATAAAGTGTATACATATAATTGTAATAGAACTACATCCTAAACCTTAAGTCACAAAGGTGGGTTAATGGATGGCCAAGTAAATATTAATAGGTTTCCATTAATATTTATATTTAGATATTAATGTCAAGTAAGATTTAAGAAGAATTTTGAATAACGCTTAAATTATAACAATTGTTGACTAATTCTTTTATTGTTTAAATTTTGTCAAAGTACAATCGTCTTATATTTAAACAATTGTTGACTAATTTTTTTATTGTTTAAATTTTATTAAAGGGTAATCGTTTAAGATTCTTAATGATTATAATTATTGATTAGAAGGCGAATGTATATAAAGATTAATTTAATTTCTCTAAATCTAACTGCGCTTCAGACTTTTTCAACAAGGTGCAAGAAAGGTAGTTGTAAGGATTTTTTATTTGATTATCGTGTTGTGTCACTTTTAGAAAACTTCTAAAATTAGTTTAGACTTTAACCAGATCTTGGCGTAGTAGAATTGTCGTTCCTTTTGCATAGAAACAATATTATTTTAATTACATTTTTATTATTAGTGAAATTAGTTGCATTATGTTATTCTTGGTAATTGAAACTTAAAAAATAAAAATAAAAAATGTTATTTTCACTATTTTACTTATTCTTGTTTGTCAGTAATTTGAAGGGTGTTATAACCTGTTAACTCCAGGTTGAGTATGAAAGAAATTATACATTTCCCCGTATTAACTGTAAAATACCCCTTTAGAGGCACTAGCTTATATGACTTTGTTTTATATTACAAAGCAAAAACTATATTTTTTTCATTAAAAAAACCCGAAAACAAATTTAATGCATTAACAAAAAAAATATAACTCCCTTTTACAAACTCTAAGATCAATAAGAGATTCAAAATCAATATAATTTTAAATAATATGATGTAAATGTCAGAGAAGAGTATGAAGCCGTCACTCTACATTAATCTCTTGTTGTCTATGCTGTTGTGGATAATAATGACCAAAGAGATTTGTTGCATTAAGAAGTGGAATATCTATAAATGTYTCAATAAGACATGTATATAATCCTCTATGAGTTTAGAACGACTTTKATTGTTTTGCCAATGCGTGGCTTCATTGTTTGCTTCCTTGCATCACTAGTATCAGACTCCACATTTGGTGGTATAGGTATATATATTTAACTATGTTTWTCTATCACTGCGTATTCATTTTTTATTTCTATTATTTATATTGAGATTTAATAATWWTTTTTTGAAAAATAAGTTGTACCTTTAGTAATGTTGTCCCTTCTCAAAAATCATATGGATAAAGTACTTATAGTCACCTCAATATATAACCTAAGACTTGTGATATCTTCATTCTCTTGTTTATGTGCTTTGTTTAACTGGTTGAACTCTCCCAACACATTTGCAAACATATGAAAACAAAACTTAATAAAATAAATCACATCTTATCATACTACGATGCAACTTTTTTTTCATTCTTTCAAATAGATAAAATTGTTGGAATAAATTTCACAAGCCTTTCAATAACCTTCCCACAAAACAACCATCTCACTACATGAATTTCTAGAACTTTAAGAACATCTATTTGTATGATTTTGAATAAACTAAAAAGTCCCCACAAAACAACCATCTCACTACATGAATTTTTAGAATATTAAGAACATCTATTTGTATGACTTTGAGTAAACTATGGAGTCCCCACAAAGCAATCATCTCACTACATGAATTTCTATAACATTAAGAAGTTCATTAGTCCTTTTTGGTGAATTTTAGACCCAAGAATACACTTTATTTGCAATTTTTTCTGCATATAATAATTAAGATATTTTCTTTGAAACATTTGCAGTGACAAGTGATTCATGGTGAGCTACACAATGAACTGTAATAAGATTGAGTACATTGTTTTTTAAATGAGAAGACAAATTCATTTTCATGTCCCACTATGGTTGATATTTTCTTGGTGGAAACAACAATCATTTTTTTAGTCAAAAGACCTTTATTACATATTAGTTGATGGACATTGACACACACACACACACGATATTTCCCTTTCCATCTAGTAAATTCTTAAGCTTCATAAATTCTGAAATGGGCTGTCCAAAATCATTGGAGTCTAAATATGTTGCATAAAAAACAAGATGTTGCTCCAAACTTTGATGCGTGCTTTCATTCAATATCAATGAAAATAAAGGACTTAAAATCATTTGCAACTATCCAACTTGTATATGAAGAGTAATATTACAACTTTGGCATTTGAGGTGTCTATTGGGTTTAGCTTGGGTGGTTGGGAGGAATATATATTATCCTCCCTACCCAGGTTAAATTCCCAAAAGTGACATGTTGAGCTCTTAATGAGTGTATTGTTGTAATGGCCCGTCAATTGGTTTTAGCTTGGATGGTTGGGAGGAATGATTGTTATCCTCCCCACCTAGGTTCAATTCCCACAAGTGACATGTTCAACTCTTAACAAGTATATTGTTGTAATGGTTTTGAGCCTTGTTGTTGGCCAACCTTATGCCTTGAAGATTCTAGGGTTTACCCTAGGTACCATCCTTGAAATGAGGGGAAGTGCTTGGGGGTTTTCCTTGGGTAGTTAACCAGCCTTATGCCCTATTTTTGACCAGCCTTGTGCCCTAAAGATTCTAGGGTTTACCCTGAATACCATCCTTGAAATGAGGGGATGTGCTCGAGGATTTTTCCCAGGGAAATTCATTGTACCAATCACTCTTTCTTTATTAGAATCCTCAATTTGTTCCATATGCTCCGGAAAATGATTCATCTTTTTCATTGTGGCATTAAATCATCTTGTTGCAACATCTTTATGCATATATGATTTTTCACGAGTCACAAGGTGTCATGTTGCAATGTAGTATAATACTTACTTGTACCCCATGGTCTACTCATCTTATACTTCTCACAATAACCATGCTTCATGAGTATTTTACCCTCACATTCAATTTTGTTCAACCAATCAAATTTGATGATCCATTTTTGATGAAATTTTCTTTTTGGTTGTATATTGAATTTCTTTTGGTTACTATCCTCTTCCACTACAAAGAAATAACCTCTTATTGGAGGTTTTTAGTGTTACAAGATTGGGCAAAATTATCAAATTTTTTTTGCTATTGATAACGAAGGTTTTATCAAATGTTCACTATAACCAAATATTCTAATATTTGGAGGTTTTAACAAAGGATTTTTTTGGTGTGCTTCAAATAGTAAGGTGCATTGGTGCACAATATTTAATATGCACTTATGCATATTAATGTCTTTTGAAAGCACTAGTGTGTTATATATCTCATTGGTTCTTTCATAGGTGGTCATTTTAATAGTTTTGGGAACCTTGTGTATTATTCTTATACTTAATGTTTCAGGCTAAGTAACACAACCCATCTTTAGGAGGAGATAATCATTGGTTTCTCACATCTTAGGAGACCAAATGATTTAATTAATAATGCCAGACACCATGAAATAAAATGATGATTACTAGGTTGTTTCTTTCCAAGGTGAGAATTATTAATTAGTGGCCATTTTTAATGTGGTTGATAATAGATGCCCATGACTTGATTAATTTTCAAGCACCATCCCAATCAAGGTTGTTTGGTTGTTTTTCTATCTCAATATCTTCCATGGCTCAACTCTTCATGTAATGATCCACATTGATGATAGTTTCTACATTTTCTAAACAAATGTGGTGCCTAGAGTTTTTAGAGTGCTTCACTAATTTAGATTTCTTAGTTTTACCATGAACAATGTCAATGCTATGTTCTTTTGTCCTTGTCTGAATAGAGTGGCCAGTCTCACCAATGTATACCTTACAATAGTTACATGGGATAGAATAACCGCTTTACCCTTTTTCAAATCCTTTTCATCTTTCACATGGTCCAATATTTTTCTTAGAGTATTTGGTGGTGAGAAAGAAACTCTTATTTGCTTCTTTCATAAGATATTATCTATACTATATGTTGTTCCCTGGATATATGATAGTGTTATAGTTTTTAAGATGTTGGCATTTCTTCTATTTATCCTCCTATCTTCTTGAGACTTTTGCATGGATTTTTTTATTTGTTGTTCAACGTAGCCATTGCTTTTAAACACATTTTCAGGGTGTTTTAGTTCTTGATCCAAATGTGCCATGTTAAATATTCATTTGGCTTTGATTTACAATGTATTTATAACACCTGTATTTTGATCCGAATGATGATGAGAGTCTGCGTGAATATATTTACGTGTGTGTCTTTTTTCGGTATACTTGATGTGCCAACATTCCATCAATTTCTATGGTGAGAAGGACATCCAAAAAAGAAGGTTTTTATCTTCTTCAATCTCCATGGTAAATTTTATGTCTTTCGATTGGTTGTTCATGTGCCTTAAAAAATCTTCCAACCTTTCCTTTCCATGTGGCCATATGAAATGAGTGTCATCCATGTTTCTTCTCCATTTCTCTAGTTTCATTGGAGATGTGTTGATGGTTATCTCCTAAAAATATTCCATATAAATGTTTGCAATAATGGGGGATAGTGGGATCCCATATCCACACCATTTCTTTGTTCATATATGTCTCCATGGAAATTGAAATATGTAGATTTCAGAAATACCTTCTTCAGGTATGTTGTCCTGCTATCCATGAGTTTTCTTATGAATTTTATAGCTTCATTTATTATAATTTTGGTGTATAGATATACAACATCGAAACTTACCAAAACATGTACTTCCTTTACTTTTGTTGATTTTATATTTTCTATAAAATGCGAGGAATCCTTGATAAATGATTGAGTGTAACCTACAGGAGTTTTGATCCTTTCTGTGAGTGACTTTGCTAGTCCATGTGAAGGTGATCCAATCATGTTCATGGTTGGTCTAAGTGGATATCCCTCTTTGTGTACCTTCAGAAGTCCATATATTCGAGGAATAATGGGATTCTTAGGATTGATTTTCCTTTTTATGCTATCATCCAAGGAGGAGTTTTATATATGATTGAGCATTAGAGCATATATATCCTCGTAGATTGTGAAGTGTTGGTAGAAATAAAAACAACAACAATGATAACAATATTATTGAAGAGAACAATGTTGTTATTGTAGTTAGAAGCAATGATTCTCTTATTATAGTTATCAACATCGATGCATTCATACATGTATATCACAATAGTGCATAACAATAATTTATATGCATCAATGTGTAATAATAATTTATAACACCGAGGCATAACAATCTTTGAAACACGTCGATGGGTAAATATTTATGAAATGCATAATGTAATGATACGTTTCAATGTTGAATTTGTCTGTGGTGTGGGTATGCTAATGCAACTTGTTTTTATTATAAAATTTCAATTACTCATCAGAAAACTAACCAGTTTTATAATAATACTTATTTTTATATTTAATTAATGTGTTTGATATAATCATTGCTTTAATGTATTGTATCGTTTAAACAAATATGCTAGCCGATTACTCCTTCTTCATTGTAATAATGTAAATCATCTATATATTTAATTGACAATGTAACATTTTACGACACTAAAGACTGTAATAGAATAAAAACCCCATTTTATTATATACGAATAAGGGACCCTTTGTCATACAAAATGGGAGATCTTAAAGGTCCATGATAATCAAAATGTTAATAAATAATTGTTACAATTATTATTAACTCGCCATCATACCAATTGGGACAATATGACCACATTAAACAAAATGTTCAATTTTTATAATTAAACATTCCAAAATTGTAACAACCCATATAGGTGTTACTCTATTTTTTTTCTTAAGAATAATAATTCCACTAGTAGTTCTCGGTCAGCATCAAACAATCAAATCTAAATGTCCATCAAGAACATAATACAATAATTATGCCTTGAATCCATCAGAATTATATATGGCTATGTCATTCAAGCTCGATAATTAGAAGTGCACAACTAAATGCATAAACATAAAATACCTATAGCTTATGATGCAGGAGCGTCCTGCCTCCAAAATCAAGCATGTTTGACTAGATTAAGGTGTCTTGAATTTATTTGAATTTAATTGTGTAATTGATGAAAATTCCTATATTTGAAGGAATTCTAGAAAACTTGTATTAGTTTTGGAATGCATTGTAATTGAGTTAGTTTTCGAGAGTTGTGAGGACTTAGAGAGATCTTAGGGTTGGTTGTATCTCTCTGGAGTGCATTGTGGATCTAGAATGAGGATTTAGTGGATCTAGAGGATCCTAGGGATTTGTATGAGGGTTTTTAGGATTTGAAACAAATTGCAGTTTTAGAATAATTTTGTATTAAATTTGTAATCCTATGGGCATGAGAGTGTGGTCAATTTAGTAGGGAATCAGGCCAAGGTTGGGGAAAGGCCGATTACTGAGAATCCAACCAAAGAGAGGAAATGCCTAAATTGTGATATCGAGCAAAGAGAAGTTCTAACTATAATTTAATGTACAATAATGGATTTAATAGAATTTTGAGAATTTACCTAACGTCTCTGTGTTAATGAAAGGTTGAATACCTTTGTAGTTACTTCTATGTTGAATGATTAGTGTCCAAGATTGGAATTTGCAGGACTATACGCAGGTTCCAGGGTTTAAAGCGTGGAAGAAACCCTTTGTGGATGTTGAAGGAACAAAAAATGTTAGATCCCAATCAGGATCCATACCAATCGTCAGATTGAAAGTCTATTGTGCAAGAAAGTGAGATTAAAGTGCAACCTCGATCACTGATCACAATTGGATCAATGATCCACGTCATTTAATTTGGGGATTGTTTGCGACCCTTGGATCAAGAGGAAGAGTAATCATGACCGTTGATTGAGTACCGATCCACTCATTTGTGTATTTGAAATTGAACGATTACGATTAGATCTGGGAGAGAGCCTCAATAGATCGACAATCCATATTGATCATCAATTGGGTTTTGAAGAAGACAATGTAGGTGTTTCAGAGTCTTTATATCTAACTTCCAGTGAAAACTTAACTCTGACACCAAGACCGTGAGAAGGAAGATCCACCGTCCATCGACATAGATTGTCATGGGAAATCGATTGTTCATTGGGATAGATCTCAAGAAGATATGATCATTCATCAGAGGCCAATACCAGATCTTAGCTTTGAATGTAAGCATTATGAAGAAGATATATGATCGTTCATCAGGGATAGAGATCAACAACTACGAAGGTGGACAGGTGGAGGCAGTTAATTGGTTCTCAGAGTAGATCCATCAAAGTCAGTTGGATGAAGAGACTCCAATAGAAGGACAATGTTGGGTGTAGGCCTATTTTGAGAAGGAAGTCTATTTTGGGCGTAGGAATATTTTTGGAGAAGGATCTGTGTTGGGGAAATACTTATTTTTGGAAAGGAAGACCTAATTTTGGAGCGTGTGCAATAGGTGGCAAGAAAGCAACATGCATAAAAAGAAGGAAAAACAACATGTAGGAGGAAAAGAAACATGGTGCGTAGGCAGACCATCCTAACCATGACAGGGTTAGGGTTTTTGATAAGGATTGTAAAGGCTATAAGCCTATAAAATAGTATAAATAAGGACCTAGGAGGTCTAGGTAAAGGGTGTATGTGAGAGAGGGATAGATATGTATGTGTGAGATAAAGAGATATCATATAATAACTGAGAGAGTTGATTATCATGATTTTGTGGGATTGTTGATAAGTTTGTAGAAGAGTCTAGTAAGGTAGTTTTTGAGGGTTAGGTCATAGGCCGAGGAGCCTGGTGTGATATAGTCTTCCTCACAGAGGGTTATTACCCTCAATCTTGATTGTATTACTGGAGATGTAATGCACGCAACGCAAGATATTGAAACATAATAAATAAAAGAGCAGAGAAGCCAAATCTTTGTGGACGTAGCACCAGGAGGGGGTGAACCACGGTAACCCTTGTGTTATGTGTGATTGTTAATGAATGATTTAATTTCTGTTGATCTTTAGCTTAAATAATGAATGGTTAGATTAGATTTATTAGCATGCATGCATAAGTTTAAAGGTGAATAAATCATATAAGTGATTAAATGATTAACAAAGATAATGCATAAGGAAGAAAGAACACAACCCCAAATCCCCACTCATTCCTAGACTGCAAACACCTGAGTATTATAGTCACCCATAAAATCTATCTCGGGTGAGACTCCACTATGCACCCTATGCACTGCGTTGCCTTTTGGGTTACCAAGAGGAAAAATAGTTTTTAAGGGTTTTGTTGGAAACCCATTGAGATCCGAATCTAGGTCAACCCAAGAAGAAGTAAAAGAAACAACCAAAAACTGGTTCTGTTGCCGGCTGGAATTGCACATGATTGAGTGGATGGGATCTGTGAAAGAAACGTGCGGATGGTGAAAGTGTAGAAGGGAATGTTCAGGCCATGGAATCCAATGAAGACATAGATTGAAAGATGGTTGAAAACAAAGGAACCCGAGTTTGCGCAGAAAGACAACAAAAACCCTAAGTTGACATCGCACAAATATCTCAACAAATACGTGTTTAGCGACTTGCATGAGGTATTTTTCTATGATTTCCCGCATTTGTTGTAGGAGTGGTTATTTAGGTTAAATGACAACCACCCTAAAAATAGAATCATACAACTGGGGTGGAATCCCATGGAGATCACGCAATTAAAACAAGGTAATAACAAATTTACGTGCACAATAGATTTTTGGTTAGACAACATTGTTGCATGGTTTATCACCAAATTTGTTGTAGATACCGTGAATTCCTACACCATAGAAGAGAAATATTTTCTAAAGGGACCCAGAGGTAGGTACATCAGATTGTTGTATACTTCAATCAAGATTTTACTGCATGACAACGATGTGATTACCATGGAATCAAACAACTAAACTTCCCTCCATGCATGGGGGAAGGGGGGAAGCACCGACAGGAGGTTGAGATTTGGAAGAGGAGATGGATAAGGGAAAGAAGAAGAAGGACATGGACCCAATTAGGATGGAAGAAGACCAGATAAAGCAGATAATGGAAAAAGATGGAAAGACGTGCAATGGAGTACCCTACCAATATAAAATGAATAACAAGAAGAGAGCCATAACCGACAGAGAGGGATTGGCAAACGATGAAGAATATGTAGAGGATCTTTGGGCTGCAGATAAGATTGAGGAAATTATATGTGCGACGTATGAAAGGAAAATGAGAGGTACAGGTTCAGAAAAATAAGTCAGAACTCCAATTCATATCAGAGTCAGTGTGGAACCTACAATCCCATGTGCGACTAATACACCAGAAAGAACACCAATGTTTAGACAACCGAATTTTAGTGGAAGAAAGTAACAGGACAAGATCCAATAAAGGAGCATCAACTGGGGGAGCCAGTTCAGGAAGTAACAGTCAATTGTCTACACTGCGCGGAGGCAGTAGTTCAACACAGTTCAAAATGGCAGGACATGATCCCACGATCAGATTACCAGAATTTCGAGGAGAGGCATCAGAGGACCCTAAAAAACACTTATTCATTTGCGAGAATATCTGAGAAGCAAAGAATATCATAGATGAGGATACAATGCTTGCGCAATTAGCTATCACACTGAGCAACTGCGCATTGGAATGGTACATGAGCCTAGATGTAAACAGTCCACAGGGAGTACCAAATACTATCATAGATGTGCAAAAACTATTGGTAAACGAATTTCAGAAGCACAACTCAAAATACCAGTACATGAATGAAATGATTGAAATCAAGAAAAAACTAGGTGAGTCTATTTAGGAGATTGATCAGAGGTTCAAATTTCTGAAAGGAAAGTTGAAATATGCAATTACTGACATGCAACATAGGCACTTATTTGTGAACTCACTACTACCACACTTGAAATACCCATTAAGACAACAAAAGTTGCAAACTCAGAAAGAGGCACTGCAGGAAGCCTTACAACTGGAAGAGAACCAATATCATAAGACAAATCCAACAATAGGGGAGCTTACAGAGGATATGAAGAATCTATCATTTCAACTTAATTAGAATAAGGGCAAAGACAAAATATAAGCTTTTTGGTGTACCCTATGCAGGATAGAAGGACACCATAAGAATAGATGTCCAACTTTTACACAGTATATGGAAACATGAGTACCAAACCCCTTGCTAACAGGAGGACCATAGTGCGAGATTTATAAAACACATGGGCATGATCCATATCATTGTCCAATGATGCCGAAATATAAGACAATACCCAAAAGTTCATATTGCAATTTTTGCAAATCAATGGGTCATGATGATAAGGATTATATAACAATGGAGCTCATGAGAGAAAGTACTTTAGATACTTATAGAGTGCAAGAAGAAATGATGACAGGACAAGCTTCACCTCAGTTCAGCCAGGTACCACAACAATACAACAATGTGCAACCACAATACAGTAATGTGCAACCACGGTATAACCCCGCACAATATAACCAGGTACTCTAGTACAACACACCACGAGGAGATTGAGGTGGATACATAGGTGGAAGACGAGGCATAGGTGGATTTGGATGAGGCAGAGGACCAATAGTGTTCCACAACTTCCAACAACCATGACATTATGCAAGGGATTGTCCACTTCCACCAAAAACATGTATGTATTGTCGCGTAGCATACCATGACACATAATATTTCCCAACACTCTTGGGAAATATCCAGGAAAAAAGGAACTAGAACAACTAGAATGTCAAATGGATCTCTGTAGAAGACATGGATGAGGGAAGAAGCATTAATATAGTCACTCGAGGAGGAGCCAAGATAGGAACCCATGTAGAAAGAAAAGATCCAGTTCAACACCAATGGGTTAAGAAGAATACTGAGCCACAAAAGCAGTTTGACGCACATAAATAAAATGAAACATTTAAACAGGCCAGATAGGAGTTTATCAAGCAGAATCTTGCATCTACATCAGTCACACAACAAACTCAGAACCCACCAATGTACGAGATTCCATCCTCAATGGATCATACCAATGAAAGACAACCTTTAGAGCAAGTAAGTACCATAAATATTTTTTTGCAATCCCGTGTTAAAATATTGAATGATCCATCAACTATTAAAGTCTTACAAAATATGCTATAAAGATGCAACACAGAGGTAGAAGGGAAGTTAGAACAAAAAATAGTCATTCATCTCCATACAAGAAGAAGGACAAACAAAGAATTCAGATTACATGCTAATATTGGGAATTTCAACATGGGAGATATTATACTGGACTTAGGCTCTGAAGTAAATGTCTTACCTAAGAAGATATGGAAGTGTATGGGAGAAACCACATAAGGCTATTCACCTGTCTAGTTGAAACTAGCAAATAAACACAGAGTGTTACCAATTGGAAGGCTTAAAGGTGTGATGATAGATCTGGATGTAGTGCGCACTAACGAATATTTTGAAGTGATAGAGATAGTAGATGACACAACATCTTACCCAACATTACTTGGATTGGATTGGGAATTTGATAAATAGGCTATAATCAACCTGAAGACAAGAAAAATGACTTTTGAATCAAGTGAATATAGAGTCATTGCACCATTGGATCCTTCATAAGGAGAAAGGTTTTTAGAAGCCACTTGTTTGGATCTAGAAGAAATAAACCAGTTATACAGAACCACCGGGTGAGAAGAGGATTATGTTAACCCAACTGCAGATGGGGTACTTAGCTGGAGAAGCATTACATCATGTGCTTCCAACTCAGACACAGGTTTGGAGAATTGGAAACAACGATTACATGAAGTTTCCACAAGGAGGTGCACAAGAATAGATCACGCAGTAAGATGGGTTGGTATAGAGATAAGCGAACTTCCTAGTTTTCATGGGATAAATGACCTAGAGGAATTTTGGACAAGATATGAAGAGGAAGTGTTAGAAAATCAAAGGCTCTTAGCCCTCAATATTGCACTCAAGGCAACACCTGCAAGATGGCGGGGTGTGCACAAAGAAACAATTCAAGACTGGTATAAGTGTAAACAACTACTGTGCATTAGATTTGGTGCAGAACAGGGGAGTAATAGAATGCATAGGTATGATGGGAAAGGAACACTAGTGGAACACTTGGAGAAGTGAAAGACACAATGGAGGATGACACCACCAAAAGAATGGCCTCATCACTTTATCCATACATTGGAAGGGATCCCAGGGAACTAATACATATATTAGGAGATGCGCAAAGGCACTACATAATGGATATGATTTTGATTACAACAAAATTTTGTAGTAACCTTCTCATTTGAACATGAGAACCCCAACATTGATTCGGTATTGAAGCTGATATGGGGAGTAATATTTGTTGATGAACCAGAAGTTGAAATCATGACAAAATATCAACAACAGAACAAACATACAGTTAAATACTTACTCTCATGCTATCATGTTGAAGAGGAAACACCAGATGAAGATGACCCACACAACATTCATATTACAGAGATTGAAGGAGAGAGAGAGGTAAGTATTTTCTACACTAATAAAATTCAAGAAACTCAACATTGGGACGAATGACAATCCTAAAATGGTAAGTATTGGAGACTATTGGGATGAGCAAAGAATAGAAAGAATAATAGAGTTACTGTGCGAATATAGTGACCTGTTCCCAATGAAATTTTCAAAGATGAAAGGCATAGTAGGGGAGATAGGTGAGATGAAGATACCCCTCAAACCTGAGTCTAGACTTGTTAAAAAATACCTTACAGACTGAATCCATTGTATAAGCAAAAAGTGAAAGCGAAAATTGACCGAATGTTGGAAGCTAGCATTATAGAACCAATAGAGGAATCTGAATGGATCAATCCCATGGTAGTCAAAGAAAAGAAGCAAGGGGGGATAAGGATTTGTGTAGATATGAGGAAACTCAATGAAACTTGTTTACATGACCCTTTCCCTACCCCTTTTACAGATGAGGTCTTAGAGAATGTGGGAGGTTAGGAATTATACTCATTTACAGATGGATTCTCAGGTTACCATCAGATCAAGATAGCTCCAGAGGATAGGTATAAGACTACAATTGCTATAGAATCAGTATCCTACCAATATACAGTCATCCCATTTGGGCTGAAGAATGCAGCAACTATATTTTCAAGGGTAGTCATAGCTGCTTTCAAGGAATTCATACATTAGTTTCTAAAATTATATCTGGATGACTGGACTGTATATAGTCTTTTAAAGGACCATGTAGAAGTGTTAAGACTAATGTTGGAAAGATGCCGACAATGTCAGATATCATTAAACATAAAAAATTGCATTTTTGGCACACCTTTTTGGATATTGTTGGGACATATAGTGTGTAAACAAGGTTTACTAGTTGACCTTGCTAAGATTGCAGTCATTGTAAATTTACCACCACCAAAATCAGTGCGCCACTTAAGAGAAACACTGGGACATACACGCTATTACAAGAAATTTATAAAGGGGTATGCATAGATTACTGCACCAATGGAGAAATTGTTAAAGGACACCAAATTTTAGTGGAATGAGGACTATCAACAAGAACACTCTAAAGGAAAAGATGGTGAAAACACCTATATTAGTATTTCCAGATTGGGAAAATACATTTCATGTGCACGTAGATGCATCAACCATAGCACTTGGAGCAATTCTGGTGCAGCCAGGAGTAGGGGACTTAGACCATCTTATAGCCTTTGCAAGCAAAAATTTGTCAGGATTACAGTAGAATTACAACACCACAAAAAGAGAAGGCCTAGCCATGGTATATGCACTTCAGAAATTCAAGCACTATTTATTGGGTAAACACTTTAAAATGTTCACAAAACATTATACCCTCAAATATCTAGTCAACAAGGAAATGTT
>JASDQU010107565.1:24831-60286 GCA_032191745.1 Picea mariana
TATTATTCCAAGAATTTTATTTCGAAGTGATAGTCAAACCAGGGAAGTTGAATGCAGGACCTGATCACTTGTCAAGGGTAACCAATGGAGAAGAACTTACTAATTTGGAAGACAACTTCCCTGATGCACAATTATTTTTAGTTAGATAGATGATGAATAATTCACTGATATTGTTGAATACTTAAGTGCAGGGGTTACGCCACAAGACTTTAGCACCGCACAGAAGAAAAACCTGGTAGTCAGAGCTGCAGACTATCAACTCATTGCAGGTCAGTTATACAAGATGGGCACAAATAGTATTTTGAGAATGTGTGTATTGGAAAATGAACGACCCAAAACTTTGGCAGAATCTCATGAAGGTATAGCTTGATGACACTATGTAGGAAAATCCACCGCGTAAAAGGTATTACGTGCGGGATTATGGTGGCCAACAGTCCATAAAGAGGCCAATGAATATTTCTAGAACTGCGATGTCTGTCAGAGGGTTGGCAAACCCAACATAAGGGATGAGATGCCCCTAAGACCACAAGTGACTCTGCATGTATTTGAAAATGGGAAATAGACTTTGTGGGACCTATTAATCCACCAACAAAAATGTCAGGAGCTAGAGATATCATTACTACAATTGAATACTTAACAAGATGGGAAGAAGTAACACCAGTCAAATATTGTAGCGCAGAGAAAACAAGACACTTCTTATTTGAGCAAGTGATCACAATATTTGGATGTCCCAGGATATTGATGAGTGGCCAAGGCACTCATTTTATTAATATTACCATCAAGGCTATGACTGAGGAGTTTGAAGTCTATCATTAGAAGAGCACACCATATCATCCTCAGGCAAATGGAACAGTAGAAGGTTTTTATAATATTTTGGAAAATGCATTGATTAAGATCTGAAATGTTAATAGGGATGATTGAGACTTAAAAATACCAATAGTATTATGGACATACAGGACCACATGAAAGAAGTTGACAGGACAAACACCGTTCAGATTGGTGTATGGACAGGAAGCAGTGGTGTCGTTAGAATTTTTGGTACCCAGTCTGCGCGTAGCAACAATTACCAACATGACAGAAAGAGGCACAGTACAGGAGAGGCTTAGCCAACTAATGGAAATGGAAGAGGACATGATTCTGGCAGGATTTCACTAGGAAGTACATAAAGCAAGGGACAAATCCTGACATGACAGACATATTAAAAATAAGAGCTTTAAGGAGGGATACTTAGTTCTTCTCTATGACAACACATTTTTGCAACAACCTGGTAAGTTTAGAATGCATTGGCTATGGCCATATGAATTAAATACTGTCACAGATGGGGGATCGATACAACTAAAGGACTTGGGAGGAAAAGAATTGAAAGGCATGATCAACGATAGTCAACTGAAACTATATAGGGACAATCAACCTACTAACCCTTAAAAGTTACAGTGCAGTAAGAAAGGCATGTATATAGTGTACTATAGTAGATATTATGACAAAAAAATGATAAAAAGAAATAAAAAGGGGAAAAAGAAGAAAAAAGGAATAAAAGAAGAAAAACACAAAAAGAGGAAGAAGTTGATTGAACCACAGGAAAGTGTGAAAAAAGTCGCGTGCAACAATTACCGCAACAACATCGGAAGACAATGTACAAGAAAAATTACACTCGGGACAAATGCACGCAAAAGTGAAAAACAGTTATGATCGGGTCTATAAAGGGTGGAAAACATGCGTTAGTTCAACACTTAGTGATTTTTTAGCACATAGAGAGATACAAAGTGCGTGTCGTAGCTAGAACTTTATGAAGAAGCAAGCGAGTGTGAGGATTGGATAGAAGATGACCCCACCAAAGTTCAATGCTCCAGGCCACTATGTAAGGGTTACTTGCTAGGGCCAAAGGAGCAAGGAAAGAATGAGACAACCTAAGAACGTGGTCGAGCTTGAAGATGTCACTACATTGGACATAGAGTCAATCAACCCGATATGGCTGAAGAGGAAACATTGACAACACCGCAAGGGGAAATAGGGTGGAGTTCCGGGACTCGAAATGGTATCCTAGACCCTAATCCTGAAATGCCCAATAAACCTGATGAAATGACGGGTCAACGACAGGGCCACGATGAAGAAGAGGTGTTGGTCGAGGACATCACCGACCGAACAGACTCTGAGAGGGAAGAAGAGGACACATAAATAGACGAGGTAGGGTTATCTGCTGTTGGGTAGAAAATAAAGGCACATGATGCCACAAACATCATACTTCCATATCTCCCAGACACAGTGGTCACTGTGGATGATATGCTCAGGAAAGTACCAAAACTTA
The DNA here is from genome assembly GCA_032191745.1 of Picea mariana. Lineage (NCBI taxonomy): Eukaryota > Viridiplantae > Streptophyta > Pinopsida > Pinales > Pinaceae > Picea > Picea mariana. Next base: position 27,137 of record JASDQU010107565.1, read on the forward strand.
GGTACTTGGACCACGATGTGCGTGATGCGACCAAATTCCTATAATTGTCCTAAGAGACATACTTAGAAAACACAGGGGAGATTGGACCCCTAGGTAAACCAATAATGGAGCCCGCGCAGTGGATAACGGGGTTGTACAACTCTGACATAATGAACCTCTTGGATATACGACACTTCGGCTGCGGTAAAAACGTTGGGATTTGAATTAAACAATTAGTATCCTGGGTACATGGAAACATCCTTTGGATGGATAGGCTTGTACAACTGGATGTGGAACTGATCTCCAAGATCACATGATTACCTACAGTCGCTGCACATCTAGAGGAGTACTTGGATAACAAGGCACGCGAGAAGGAAATCATCAAGCTGGTAAAAGAACAGTTTGGAACCAGTAGGGGAAACATGGGCATTGTGCTCAAGGAAATTAATGACAATGCAACGAGGTTCACCAATAAGCTTGTGGATTGCAAGTTGCTAAGGAAATTCATAAAAGAATAAGCTCTAGCAGTAGCTGCACAGTGTGCGAAAGGAGTGATGTTTATTTGGGCACCGTACCTGCTAAACCAATTTTTGGTGGATTACAGAAATGCGCAGGATAATGGAACCGAGTTCCATTACTCTTGGCTCATCATTCTTATAGCCTTGGTAGGGTGGCAAGAGACAAATTTTTCTTCCTGGATAGGAAAGGAAAATTCTATGTGGCCATATATGAGTCACTCTGGTAGGCCAAGGACAATAAAAATCAACAAGAAAATAAYGCAGTATTTGCGATGTTGTTGGAAGAAATAAAACAACACACAACCAATGTGTGGCGCATTCCCATGGAGGTAATCCAGGAAACTGAAGGGATAGCTAGGTTTAAGGCATCCATGCATCACATGTGGATCCAGGTCGCAAGAGATCCAAAGAAGGCATGTCTGGAGATGCAATATTGCGTCACTAGGGAAGAGGTTGACTGAATAATTAGAGACCGGTCTGTGCAGTGGAAGCTGCAAGTAGCAAAACCAACAACAAGGCTAGTTGTGACACAATCCACCAATCCAAAGGAAAAGGTTGAAGCAGGTTCCTCAGTGAAAACAAACCACCCAATAGATAACACTAGAAAGGATACAGTGCAGAATCAATTGTTAGGAAGCAATGCAGTGCCTAAAAGACCAAGAAGGACAACAACAACGACAAGGAAATACAACCAACAATGGACTTGAAAGGGGGATACATCACAGGCTGGTGAAGAAAGGGTCCAGGTTACAAAAAGTGGGGCGCAACCCTCACAGACAACAAGGAAGCCAACTCAGGTAGAAGTGGTGCGAAAAAAAATGAATTATGTCATGGAAGACTGAGTCATCACCTTGACAGAGGATGATGTTGAGTTAGTCGTGGAGAAGGTCCAAGACAGGGGGGAAGAGGTGGTTCGTATTATAGAGGCACAAAGAGAAGAGATCATGGCCAAGCTCATAGAAGTGCATGAAACTATACAACAACTATAGAGTCAAGCAGGACCATAGGCCACAACGCAATGACAGGAAAAGACACAGCGACCCCCTACGTAGAAAGAAGGAAAGGAGACAATACAATTGGTAGTACAAGGCATGGAGACATTCAAAGTCACTCGCCAAATGATTAGAATGGATCATGAGACTACGCAGAAACCCACGGGGAAAATTGAGCAAGTTGAAGTCGTCATAGCACAGATACCCACCAAGGCACTATACGAACTCTAGGTCGGCATAATGCAAGAAGTGAAATCCAGAGCCTGCGCATATGCGACTAACTTGAAGGTGGGTAAGGGAGTCACCGAAATGTTACAAATCACCTGCAACCAACTGACCACGGAGAAAGAGGAGGATAAAGAACACACAAATAAGCTAGAACATGGGATGACAACGGTATATAATCACATCCCAAAAAATGCACAAGCACTAGAGAGGAGCGCAATGGAGAAGATAAAAATTATTTCATAAACAATTGAGGGATATAGGCAGGAACTCGATGACCTCCAAGAAAAGATTAATCCTACGACTCCTTCAGAGGTTCGAGAAAAGAGAGAACAAGAATCCACACTCTGGATAGCAGAGATGGAAAAATAAGCGAGGGAAGTCGTAGAGTGTTTCGACATAACCACGCAGATATGGACCATTTTAGAAGAAGATGAAAAGGTCCAATAGTGGGACCAACAAGATGAGAAAATCAGTGATTCCATATAGGGTATAAAACAATGATGAAAACATGAGTATTATAGAGCACTTGAAAGGAACTCAAGAAATGAATACTCTGCAGACATAGTTAAAGACAACGCAGACAAATAATCCAGAAAGACAAGCCCAATTGGAACCCCTCCAGGAACAAGCAACACATATGATTGTGCAGCTGGAGGAAGAGAAGATGAGCATGGCACAGGCACAGTCAGAGGGCACAAAATTAATACAGGAATAGATAACAATGTAGATAGTTGAGGCACTAACAGAAAAAGTTACGCAGATGAGGACAAAAGGAAAGGAACTAGTAGAGAAGTTCCACAGTTTGGAAAAGGTAGTACAAGGAGCGTGCACTACCTAAGTGGCTTTGGACGAGCCACATGTCAGTGTTGGGGGCCTATTGGGCGCATGTCTATTTTGAGAAGGAAGTCTATTTTGGGTGCATGCCTATTTTTGGAGAAGGATTTGTATTGGGGAAAGACTTATCTTTGGATAAGAAGACCTAATTTTGGAGCGCACACAACAAGTGGCAAGAAAGAAGCATGCATAAAAAGAAGGAAAAGCAGCATGCAGGAGGAAAAAAAACGTGGTGCGTAGGTAGACTAGCCTAACTGTGATAGGGTTAGGGTTTTTGATAAGGATTATAATGGCTATAATCCTATAAAATAGTATAAATAAGGACCTAGGAGGTCTAGGTAAAGGGTGTATGTGAGAGAGGGATAGATATGCATGTGTATTGAGAGAGAGAGATATCATATAATAACCGAGAGAGTTGATTATCATGATTTTGTGGGATTGTTGATAAGTTTGTAGAAGAGTCTAGTAAGGTAGTTTTTGAGGGTTAGGTCACAGAATAAGGAGCCTGGTGTGATCTAGTCCACCTCATAGAGGGTTATTACCCTCAATCTTGATTGTATTACTGGAGATGTAATGCGGGCAACGAAAGATTTTGCAGTAGAATAAATAAAAGAGCAAAGAATCCAGATATTTGTGGAAGTATCCCCAGGAGGGGGTGAACCATGGTAACCCTTTTGTTATGTGTGATTGTTAATGAATGATTTTTTTTTTTTTTAGATATTTAGCTTAAAGAATGAATGATCATATTAGCTTTATCAACATGCATGCATAGTTTTAAAAATGAATAAATCATAGAAGTGATTGAATGATTAACAAACATAATGCATACAGAAGAAAGAACACAAACCCAGATCCCCACTCATTCCTAGACTTCAAACACCTGAGTATTGCAGTCACCCATAAAAGTTGTCTTGGGTGAGACTGCGCTGTGCACCCTGTGCGCAACATTGCCTTCTGAGTTACTAGGAGGGCTGATATTTTTTTAGGGTTTTGTTGGAAACCTGTTGAGATCCGAACCCAGGTCATCCCAAGAAGAAGTAAAAGATAAAACCAACAGACAACGATAGAAAATTGAGATCTGTTCGAAGCTGAATAGATCGACAATTCATAAGAGGACATGTGTTAATTGACCGAGACCCAGACGTGGCATGGATACATGAGGTAAGGACATGTGGTAGTAAAGTGCAAGAAGGAGAGAAGGACACTTGGTAGGCACATGTTGGTTGACACACAAAGATAGGGCATAATGGAAACAGTGGGTGGTGACTTGTGACCATAGATCTCGTAAGATCGATGGTGGAGCAAGTTGTAGTGGTTCAGAGTCCGACGAGAAGAAAAAGACTGTTGGAGTGTGAATTTCATGTTGGTTTACGCTGCATGCAAGAAAATTCTCCAAAGAAGAAACTCCAATGCAATGGAGTGAAAAGAACATTCCAACGTTGAATCCTGAGCATCCATTAGGAAGGAGGACCAACAATTGAGATTGGTCATGGTTTGATAAAAAATAAACTCAACCCCGGATTAGATCTGGAACGTCCTTTCAATGATGATCAATGGAAGAAAATGAAAGGATAAAAATTATGATGGCTTAATGAAAGTTAAGCCCCGAGAAATTTAAGAGATGAGTCATGGTGTGAGGTTCTACGTAGAGTATGGTCTTTTTGGAAGCACTGGTAGCTTGACGCATGTAACAGAGAATTCAAAGCTCTGTACAAGAGAAGTTTGGGTCCACATGCAATACAATTTTTGAGAACAACTCGAGATCCTTGAGCTGGGCATAATTGTATTTGGAATTATTCATAACTATGGGTATAGATCGGGATGGTCATCATTTTTGATATCAAAGCAAACAATTTTTGTTTGTATTGATGAGGCCAGTTCAAGTTTATAAATCTACAATAGAATATTGCAGTCGACAGAGAATACGAGTTGATTCAGAGGGGAACATGCACAGAGGAATGCATGAGGAAATTGAAAAAGTGTTGTGACAAAGAGTTGTCCATTCAAGTGCATTGAATGTGAGAGACAAGATCTCAGAACAAGATCTTGAAGGTATGGAATATAATGTTTTAATCTATGGATTTTAATTAACAATGTTAATTTTAATTAGAAGGTAGCAACATAAGGAGAAGGGTAAGGATTGACAACCCTTACAACAAGTAGAGATGTGATAGAAAGCAAGTAGAGTTCTCAAGTGAAGATTGTGGAAGAACCTTATGTCAAGGAGTGTTGTAACACTTTCAACTGAGGATTGAAAGTGAGGAGAACCATTGAAGTTCTCAAGGAAGGTGAGAAAGTGTGCAAAATCCAAAAGAATAGAGGATATGCTCAGAGGGTTCTGTTAGCGCTCATAATGTGCTGGTAAAATTTTGAGCATCTTCATTGAACTCATGCTTGATTCACCAAATTCCCAATGTCTTCTGCCTATTGTCATAACTTCCAAAGTTCTTATTGATTCTTGATGAGTTTCCATTCATCTCTTTTTGCCCAGAAATCCTATGACCTATGATCTATTTGTTAAAAACTATAAACTGTCATTTCTCCTAGATTTTGACTTTTTATTGTTTTCTATATTTTCAAATAAAAATATAAGTTTTTATTTGTTAAATTAGTCGTTTTTAAGCATATAGGGGCTTCTGCAGTGCAAGATATTAGATATTATTTTTGGGATTAACTGCGTAGTGTAAGTCATTAATCTATGACCCATATTAACTCTTAAATAATAAGAGTTAAGGGAGCTCTAATTGGGTAGTTCATAAGGCACAATACTTGCTAAGGTTTTGCAAATGGGGTAGCAAGCTAAGTGGGCTTGATTGTGGAAAAACTCCACAGTTAAGCGCGTTTGATCCAGAGGCGTCTTGAGATGGGTGACCACCTAGGAAGTCCTGGTTATCGGGTGCAAGCCCCGGAAGTGATGATTGATGCTATGCGATTCATTTCGTTGGTTTCAATCCCATTTCTTCACCCCTGTGAGCATCACCTGATGCAATGAGTGCTAAGTGGACTATTCAAATCATGAGAATTATTGGTCAGTTGTGACTAATACTCATGAATATGGGTCATAGATTAATGACTTACACTACGCAGTTAATCCCGAAAATAATATCTGATACATAAGCCATTAAAGATCGAAGGAATCATGCGCAAAGTAGTTTAGAAGGAGATTGACTCTTTATTTTGTAATCTTTATAAATAGTAAAAGCAATCCTGAGGATCTCTCGACCCTTGGGATATCTTAATTTACCTATGTCATTGTAATATATAGAGGGTGATGAACAATCAAGAGATATCCAAGAAATTCAATCAAACATTCAGATCTTTGAATTACTCTGTACAAGCAGTCCATTGTAAATGATTTACCAATCATGGAATTAATGAAATCCTTGAGTGGTTTGATCATCTTTGCGTACTGAGTTTTTAGCAACAATACCTTTTAAAGACCATGGGCCCAGTCAGAAGGAGTTACTGTTTCATTTGTAATTGTATCAATTCCATTTCAGTTTTGTGATTTAGATTTCCTTGCAACAATTAAGATAAATTCATGAGTGTGTTGATTCATTATTAAATTAGCTATGTTGTTCATTTGCAGAGAATAGATGATTTATTTTAAGGTTATCAATTGATGTTCCATTTCCAATTACTGTTATTTTATCATTTCTGGATTTCTTCCATTCCTGCATACGTTGTTCCTTTTTATCAATTTCGCAATTGTTGTTCTTTTCATTTAGATCACAATTGTTGTTCCTTCTTATAGATACAATCATTTGTTGTTCTTTTCCAGTAGGATAAATAATCATAGATAGATTGATTCATTGAGTATTCTGACAAGTTCAATTATTGTTTCTTAGGTAGATGAATTTTGCAATTTGGTTGATGTTTTGATTCATAGCATGTTAGTAATTAGATTACAATTCTGCTAAGTGAGTTATCAGTTTCATAGTTTTCAATGAATTGATTATTGTAGTACTTTAGATAAACTCATATTTTCTTTAACTGAATTATCTACACGATTTTAACCTCTACAACTATCTGCATAGACTTTGTTGATATTCTTGAAAGAAAATATGAATCCTTGGTTGATAAATTAATGTCAGACTAAGGTTGTTTTTAGGACATCTTTAGAGCCCAACATTTTGGCGTTGTTGCCGAGGAGAATGTCAAAGATAGCATAGGTTGCATCTCTGGAGGATGAGGTATTGAAAACGGAAGGTAAGAACCTACATAGGCAACAAGTAAAATGCTTGTGCCAACACCTACCTTCAGTTGATGCATAGAGGTTATATAGGTGCATAGAATTTGTGTCTGTGTGTATGACTAAGAAGAAAGAACCTGAAAAATTAGAACCCCCACCAAAAACTACAAAATCCCAGGGTCCGTTGCCCCCTAGAAGAAGCACTTTCATAGATGAAATCATCTGAAAAGATGAATCTAAAGCCTCGGTTGGACCTCAAAAAGGTTCTACCTGAATCCCTCAAGCAACAAATTCACCAACTGTAGCTCATGCCGAGGTTCATAATGGAACTGAAGGGACTGAACAAAGTTTTCAAAATACACATACTCCACCTCTCAGTCTTTAAACGAGGGAAATTATTGTAACTTGGAAGAAGGAGAAGGGGAGACTAGTGGATTTGTTGAGGCAAACCCACCACCACCTTAACCTGGATATCCTGTGATTCTGATAGGAGAAAGAACACCTGAAATCCCAGATATAGGTAGCGTGATTAAGTCTCCAAGGGGACCAAGCAATCAACCACCTTGAATAGAACACCCATACCAATAAATCCTTGAATATTATTGGCATATTTTCGACCAAATGGCATAGAAAAATCAACAGCGACCCTAGACTTCCACTCTGGAATATCCTATAGTTGATCTGGTTGCTAATGCCCCAATGAAAGCCATTCCATTACAGAATCTTCCAACCTTCCACGGATTGATCTCAGAGGACCCTTATGCATTCCTATTCAAGTTTGATGTCCTATGTAAAGGCTATGACTACACCTCTGAACCCTAAAAACTAAAGCTATTTCCTTCCACTTTGAAAGGCGCAGCTTTACGATGGTTTATGGGATTAGGGGGAGGAACTATAAATTCCCGAGATGAAATGAAACAAGCCTTCCTTACAAAATATCAAGACTACTGTAGAACCAGAGATTTAAAAGATGAAATCTTTCAAATGACTACAAAACAAAATGAAACACTAGGATAATATGTTGAAAGGTTTCAATATAACTTGCAAAGATCACCTTACGATACACTACCAGGTGAGGTACTTAAAGCCACTTTGATAAAAGGTATGAAGGATGAATGGGTAGAAACATTGAATTTAATGGGAAAAGGTGATATTTATCAAGAAACATATGATAACATTATCCAATTGTGCATCAGGTGTTCATGAGGAAGTACATGAACCAGATCAAGAATACGGGCTCCCCCCACCAGAAATAGAACCATTACTAGCGGGGGTGTCACCCAAGCAAAAATTGGTAATCTTCTAGAAAATTTTAAAATAGACATTTTGAGTACTTTGACTACACAATTGGATTTTCTATTGGTTAAACAGAAACAAGCCAAAGAAGAATAGTCGTTGGCCATATTTTTCCACCGATGCAAAAGGAAACATAGTTTGAAGGAATGTCCCTTGGACGTGGTTCAGATTTGCGCCATTTGTGCTAAATACCATGCAATAGAGCAGTGCCCCTCACTCCCAGGACTGAAAGTTTTCCTTAAATAAACATAAGAGGAAACAAAACCAGTATATCTGATGGCTCAGGGTCGCCAATGGCAGGCTCGTCCCCCAGGTACACTACAATATCCCTCTTCTTTCTTTTCTGAACAGTATAATCAATAACATAATTTTAGAAATTCATGGCAGGGACAACCATTTGCTAATCCCACCTGGCAGTCCGAGCAATATCCTACGACACCCTGGCCAAATCAACCAGCTGCAAATCCCACCTAGTCTAACTTGCAATACCCTACCCCATTTTGGCATAATTCAAATAATAACCCCTATCCTTCACAGTGGGCTAACACAGTTGCCCAAGCCCCCAATTGGAATAAAAATTGGAAGCACCCCATGGGAATGACCAATCAACCCATGGGGATGGCTCCTCAGGCTCAACCCACTTTACAAGACCCACTTCAATTACCTCAGAACCCTCAACCTCAAATGCACCCTCAATTACTAGCTCAAACCAACCCAAATCCTAATAATAGACCAGCCAAACTCATGCAAATTGTTGAGAATTTGGAGGGTGAAATCAACATTGTAGGGTGCAACGAACTCCGGTTGAGATCAGGGAATATAATTTCTCTTGGGGAAAGTGACATTCATCAAGAGAAGGAGAATGAGAATAATATACAACCAACAATAAAACCATCTACTGTGGTCATAACAAAAGAAACAGAATAGGGGGAAAACACAGTCAAGCAGCAGAATTCTGATGAAATTCCTCCTCCCCCATTTCCCAAGAGGATAATGATAGCAAAACCAGTTGTATACCCTAACTTCGATATCGTCGGGGAACTTTAAAATCTATATGTTAAAATCCTACTCCTACAGGCTCTGCAAGATATTCCCATTTATGCAAAAACAATTAAAGAATTATGTGGGAAGAAGCCTGTAAGGAAAGCTAAGAATCCGTCAATTGTTCATGTGGTAGGAGATTTTTCTGATCTTATTTTAGGCAAAGAGGAGCATGTCAAGTATGCGGACCTAGGGAATCCCATGGTAACAGTTCAGATACATGGCTTTTTTTTTTCCAAATACACTAGTGGATTTGGGGGTAGCCATCAATATTCTGACCATCGAGACCTGTAACGTCCTGGGTATCACCTCCTTCGAACCTACTTCAATTATGTTAGAATTGGCTGATAGATCAGTGGTTAAACCAGTCGACACATTACAAGATATAGAAATTTCAGTCGATTCTTGGGAATACCCAGCTGATTTCCTAGTTATCAACCCAAGAAGTAGACTCGATGGACACCCATTGATATTGGGAATACCATGACTCGCAACAACATATGCATACATAGGATGTCGCAAATGCAACATGACAATTGCTAGAGGAAGTGCTACAAAGAACCTCATCCTGTATCCTCCAGCTAAACCGATTCTGCCTACCATACATCGACAGTTGCCACTACCTAGATATCCAAAAAAAAACTTACGATCTCCTCTCACATTGGAAGAAGCTCTTGGGATTAAAAACCAACTAGAAGATGATGTGATTAATAGATTCATTAACAACCCAGCCGTGATAAGCAACCCAACATGTCAAATGCTAAAAGCTGCTTTAGATAATGAAGAACAGGGAGATCCTTTGGAAGAATTGATGGAGCAACAGATTCCCAATACTATTGTCCATAACAACATATCAATTGAAATTGCACCAAGGATGTTTCTGAATACTAATGCTAATTTCAATGAGCAACATCAACAAAAATTGATTCAGATCCTTTCTAAGTATCAACAAGATTTTTCTTGGGAGTATCATGACATGAAGGGCATTGATAACCAACTCTGTACACATCATATCTATATTGAAAAAGATGTCTGACCCATCTGACAACCCCAATGAAGATTGGATCCTCATCTCAGGGACGTTGATAAAGAAGAATTATAGAAACTGTTGGATGTAGATTTCATATATCCTATTTCAGACAACCGATGGGTCTCTCCATTAACAATCGTCCCCAAGAAGAATGGGAAGTGGAGAATCTGTGTAGACTACAAAGAACTCAATAACTCCACCCAGAAGGACCACTTTCCCCTACCCTTTATTGATCAGGTCCTTGATACCTTAGCAGGGAAGCAATTTTTCTCCTTCCTAGATGGTTTTAGCAGTTATAATCAGATTAAGATTACTTCAGAAGATCAGGATAAAACTACATTTACATGTCCCTGGGGTACCTTCGCATATAGGATATTTCCCTTTGGATTATGTAATGCTCCAGCTACATTCCATAGAGCTATTTTTAGCATATTTTCTTATTTGATTAATGAAGGGCTTGAAGTTTACATGGATGATTTCACCCCTTATGGCATTGACTTTGATCATGCTTTAAGAAATCTGGAGAAGGTACTAGAACGATGCATTGCTACCAGGCTATGTTTGAGTCATGATAAATGTCATATGATGATGACTGAAGGTGTGGTACTAGGACACTATGTTTCTACAGATGGAATCAAGGTAGACCCAACAAAAATAGAGGTAATCCTTAATTTACCTACACCTCGTACACAAATTGAGGTATTTAGTTTCCTTGGTTGTGTAGGATATTATCGCAGATTCATAGAAAACATTTCAAGAACAATTGCACCTTTACATGCTTTAACTGGTAATGTGGAATTTCAGTGGTCTAATAAGTGTGATGTTGCATTTGCAGAACTCAAAAGGTTGGTCTCAATAGCACCGATGCTGAGAGGACCAAACTGGAAATTACCATTTCATATCTCTTCAGACGCATCGGATATCACCATAGGCGATGTCCTTGGACAGGAAGAAGAAAAGAAACCTTATGCTATTTATTTTATTAGAAAAAATCTTACTCCCGCTGAATTAAATTACACAGTAACAGAAAAAGAATTTTTAGCTGTTATACATGCTATTAATAAATTCCGCCACTATATAATAGTCTATCTAGTTATTCTGTATACTGATCATTCTACTATTAAATATTTAGCTAACAAACCAGTTACTAATGGACAGGTCACTCGGTGGTTATTACTATTGTAGCAATTCAACATCACCATCAAGGATCGTCCTTAAAGAGAGAATCTCGTTGCATATTTCTTGTCTCGCGTGCCCAAAACAGATAACTCTTTGATAGTTGAAGATTAATTTTCAGATGAACACTTGTTCGTTGTCACTATTAATACATCGTGGTACGCTGATATGGCGAATTATCTGGCAGCAGGGAAACTACCCCCACATATATCATCAAGAGAAAGGAAACTAATCGTTCAGCGCAGTGCACGGTTCACTTGGATTGGTGGATATATTTTCCACACAGGGTCTGATCTTCAGATCTTCAGATCTATAAGAGATGATGAAATTTATGATATCTTGAAGGCAGGTCATGATGAGCCTTGTGGTGGACATTTTGCAGACTGCAAAACTGGGCATAAAGTTTTACAGATGGGCTACTATTGGCCCTCAATATTCAAAGATGCAAAGAAATATGTCCAGGCCTACGACAACTGTCATAGGATGGGTCAACCAGGCCAAGCTGATGAAATGCCCCTACAAGCACAAGTAGTAGCAGAACCTTTCGAGAGATGAGCACTGGATTTTGTTGGCCCCTTCAACCCAAAATCAAATCAAAAAGATTATATACTAGTTGCAACAGACTATATGACCAAGTGGGTAGAGGCAATAGCCTTGCCAAACACAATGAAGGAAGCAGTCATTAAGTTTCTCTTTGAATTATTTATATGCTATGGATTACCCAGGGAAGTAATCACTGACTATGGATTGCAATTTACAGCACATAAAATCATGGCCGCTCTGCACAATTATCACATTAAACACAGAGTTACCTCCCCATACCACCCACAGAAAAACTGACAAGTGGAAAGCACCAATAAATTCTTGGAGGCAATTTTGACAAAAACAGTCTCAACCAACCGTCAAAATTGGGCAGTCGAGCTTCCAAATTCCTTATGGGCCTATCGCACAACATGGCGTAACACTACTGGCTACTCTCTTTATCACCTAGTCTTTGGAAAATAACCTATTTTTCCGATTGAATTTGAGATCAAGACACTAAGAATGGCCCGAGAAATTGGACTGGATCTTGCGGAGGCACACACACAGTGCCTACAACAGCTCAATGAGTTAGATGAAGCACACATGTTCTCCCTTCAGCGCATAGTTGTTATTCAATAGTAGAGAACTAGTTGGCATGATAAGCATATCAAGAAGAAATCCTTCCAGAAGGGAGATTGGGTGCTTCTCTATGATTCCAGATTTCAGGATTTTCCTGGAAAATTGCAGACAAGGTGGCTGGGACCGTATGAAATCAATGAAGTTCATAATAATGGCACTGTCACTTCAGTCACCATCGACGGGTCTGGTTCTCCTTTTCTGGTAAATGGACATCGGCTACGACTCTACCATCGACCACTTTCAAAATAATCCTTTTTCCAAGAAGTAAGTAATGATCCTACTGTTCAGATTTTAGTTGGCTGGGAAGGTAACCCAGCAGCTTCAGCTTCATAAAATTGTTGTTTTTATCATCACTGTACATATTGTATATAGTTTTCTTTACATATTTGATTGAGTTTTAGTTTTTACTTCCTAGAAAAGTCACTATCAAGAATTTTGGAGAACAAAAACCAGAAAACATGATTGTAATGAATATAATTATCACTCTTTTATGTTCCTTATTCAAACTTCAAATTTCTCCTGTCTCACTTTGAAAAATCCATCAAATATAAACCTCGTTTTACACTGGAAATGAATATGTCATGTTCAACAACAAAAATTTGGGTGACTGCACTAAAAGAATGCACAGCTGTAGTAAGTAGGAAATGAATGTATGACACTAACAAACCATCCAATACTTTGATCATTGAATAAAACTACCCATAAAAATTGAATGAATTCAGTTGATGACTAATCAATCTTAGATTCAATAAAAATGTATGCAAGAGGTTTCCAATACTTAATAAGATGGTTAAAATATGAACATCATCGTTGTCATTCCCTTGGTGTAATTGATGTTCCCTTTGTGGGTACTGTCGTTCATTTGGACGGAACAACCGTCGTTCCCTTGGTGCGATTGTTGTTCCCTTTGCAGGTAGTGTCGTTCATTTGAAAGTAAGGACTATCGTTCCTTTAGCACGACTACCATTCCCTTTGTTGCGATTTTCATTCCCTTCGCAGGTAGTGTCGTTCAGCCGAATGTAACAGTTGTCGTCCCCTTTATCGTGGTTGTCGTTCCTTTTTTTTCCAGGTAGCGTTGTTCATTCGAAAGAAACAACTATTGTTCCTTTCTGCGGTTTTTCCTTATTGTTGTTCCTTTCCTTTGAAAGTCACAAGTTTTCGTGAACAACACGTGTTGTTGACATGTTTAGCCACTACTTTGGGTATGACCTTCACTAACTAATTTTCAACAACATCACTTCTAGTTATCATGATAATGATTTGTCATTTTCTTTGTGGACTATCTAGCATACCTTACCGAATTGTTTTTGGATTGATTTCTCTGAATTATCTTAATACTGTTCATAATCTTTTAACCACCATAATTTGTTTCTTTCCCCTATATATATACATATACTTGAATGATAATTTGCCTTCTTATCATAATAAGGATCCTAGGTCACATTTTTACTTAGCATTCTCACACTTCTTACACCATCCCTCACTCTTAAGGAGTAAATGAGCCTCCCTCAAAAAAAAATTAAAATGGAAATAAAAATTAAATATAAATAAAGAAAATAAACTTCTCCCACAAAGGATAGGGGGTCTCATCATGAGCCAACCTACCATGATCATAAGAGAATAACATAAGGGACATTCCCAAAATGGCTACCATACCAGGGAAATGGCCTTTGGCATTTACCATCAAAGGACAAGAGGTCTCATCACAAGCCGTCTTGTTCACTTAGGTTATGATCTAGTGAATGGCATTGTCATTATCTCACTACCAAAACAGGATAGTGGCCTTTTTTGGAAAAGACGATTCAAAATATTTATTCAAGATACGAGCTCATCTATGGGTTAAAAGGCAACCCTGTCGAGGCTATGGACTCCTACTAGCAGTAGTGGCTCTACCTGTGGTATGAAAGTTTATCTTAAATACGCTAAGTTTTTTGTCTGTTCGTAGACTTCCTTTTTTAACAAAGAGGCTATCATTCTGGTTATATTTAACACAAGGGAAAGTAACAAAGTTATGACATGTGGAATATTTATAAAACGTGAACAAATTTAGATTACTCGAAATCTTTTTCCTTAAACATTTTTGAACATAGGTATTTGAATTTGTACTTCCCACAAAAGAGTGATTATTTTTCATGATTATCGTTAAAGTGATTTTGAAGGCTATTAATGATTGTTCTCCCAGCCGCGGTGGCGGCGTAGTAATTACCCCTCACTTGAACTACCTGCCATCATTACACTCGTACATATCGACGGTCGAGGTCAACCTTTTCATTTATCGGGGGACGGATATTATCCATGTTTATCGATAGATCATAATGATTGCAATTAATGGGAAAATTCATATTTCTATATACATTTGTTGTTCTGTGATTTTTACCATTTTTGGTAATATTTTCTCACAAGCTGGTCTAACTAAGTTTTCAGCCAGGAACGATAGTTGTGCTAAATTGTTTGCAGAAGACATGGGCGGTCGAAGCATCCGCTGAGAGCCCACATTGCTGCAAGTAACCAACCAAGCAAGGGTAATTTTACATCATTTGGGGTGGACATAACATTTCAATAGATTGCAAGGATATGACATAAATATCACGCTAACATTTTTCTGGAACTTACAAAGGGGAGTCTTAGTGATTTGAGACATACAAATTCTGTTCACTGAGGAAATTATAGCAGAGGTAACATGCCTCCCAAATTAAGGTACACAATGGACCGGAAAATACACAGCACTCAAGGAGGTTGTGGAGTCCTTCGTGGAACCATAAGAAGAACTTGACAAAAAAGGGAAAGGACTCAACCTCCCTGCTCTTAGCGAGCCATGGAGGGAGCTGAGCTAGCAGGAGTAATACAAAGATATATCACATGTGATGGGAGATATGATGTGGTGAGACTGTGCCACCTCAAACTGCTAGCAGCACTAAAACAAAGGTCAGTGATAAATTTTCCATTCTTTTTAAATGCCATGCTGCATGAAGTTGCTACAAGGACTCAGAAGGCCAAAGACCCTGCCAATATAATTAGTCACCATGGAATAGTAAAATTAATAGTAAATAGGGCCTTGATCCAAACACAAATAAATTGGGGAGATTTAATTGAGCCCGATAGGCCCCTACAAATCAAACAACCTGAAATCCACCATGAAATTCCCCCACAGGGAATTGAGGTAGCCCAAGTCGAAGGATACAATGCCCAAATTGAAATTCCAGTACCCCAGCCTGAAGTAGAAGTGGACCCCATATAGCTGGTAGAAACTCAGACCAAACAGGCAGAAACATCAAAGAAGAGGAGACAAAGGACAATTTATGTTCCTGAAACCTCCATTGGAAAAAGGAAAAGAGGTAAAAATCCAGTTCAAGGTGAAAGCACTCAGGAGACTATGAAAATAGAACAACACTTACAAGAAAACACTCAGGAGACTGTATAGATAGAGAAGCCATCACTTGAAAACCTTACAGAACATTTCTTCAGAAGTTATGAAGTAGAGATGGCTCAAGTACTAGGAAATTTAGGGACATCAATTTTTGAAGAAACAAGCAGGTCTGCACGAACTTCTTCCCATTCAAATCTTATCTTTGGCCTTCCTGATATGGAGATGACATCTTATGAAGGAACAGAATAGCCAGAACCTCACATTGAGGAAAATAGTCCTTTGGAACAAACAAAGCACCTAGAAGAAACAGGGGAACAATCACCAACTGATCAAGGTGGAGAAGACCTTGAAATACCCCATAAACAGAAGAAAACAACAGGCAAACGCAACAATAAAATAAAAAAATTAAAACATGAAAACAATATATTGAGGAAAAAGGTTAAGAGAATAAAAGTCTTAAAACAAAAAGTTGTCATACTAAAAGAAACAATCAGACAACTTAGGAAGCAATTGGAACAGGCTGACAAGGCCCATGAGAAGAAGAAATCCAAGAGGCCTAGAATACAACGAAGAAATCGACTTCCTAGAAGGAAAATTCACACCAATTCTGTTGGAACACAAACAGAATTGCAGGCTCCTTTGGAAACAACTGAGATAGAAACTCAAACAAAGGGTCCAGTAACAGAAGAGACAACTTTTCAAACTGAGGGAGTGTTCCCTACAGATTTTCCTGCTCCCTTGGGCTATTTTTAACGAAGTAAAGATCAGAAGATCGTGGAAGTAAATACCCTTTCATTTATTGTTGTTGTATTGTTCCTTTGCATTTCTACTGCTTTTCCATTTATCGCTTACGTCAAAACGACTAGTGAAAGCAATGGAAACACTTGATTTTTATGAAAATCGAGTAATTATTGATCACTAGATAGATCCAAATGATCTAGATGATAAGTTTAAAATAGGTTATGGGATCTATTATATTACACCAATACATGGTAAGGTGGGATTTTGTATATTACAACAATACAGGGTAGGGATTACTTTTTCATTTCTTTTGAAAAGACTTAGTCTGAAGGAAAAGACTATCTAATATTTTATTTTTACTACTTCTTCTACACCCATATATGGATAAATATATCCTAATAGTACTTGTCCATATATGGTAATGTAGGATGAAGGTCCTCGTACCATAAAAGAGCGAAGCTGAGGCTTTTTGACTCCATATTGTAGGGTGGATCTGTAAAGATATGAAATATCTCCCTCCAAACCATACATACAACTTTCATTAAATACGACTTTCCACATGATTCTATCTGCATAGATGAGATATATTCTTTATGCATATAATTTTTTTCACTCACTCTCGATTGAGTAAATTCCCCCAATTTGTGGTCTACCATACGATCTGTTACATAAATGGGTAAATGTTCCCTCCCATTATGAACATCAATTGTATGACCGATCTTTGCAGGTACAATGACAGATGCTCGACTGCTCATGGTTATTTCGGCCGATTGATCTTCCAGTATGCTAGTTTCAACAACTCCCGTTGTTTACATTTCTTCTTAGTTGCTTGGCCTTGATCTGTCATTACGTGCAACTATATCTACCATAGAATAACTTAGTTAATAACTACTACGGGTAAGGAAAAAAGAAAAGGCTTTCTACATATGCACCGTCCCAAGTAACGGTTTTTATCAGATAATTGAAATAGGAACCCAGACAGATGCCTGAGCAACAATAGAAGCAGTTGTTCAGATTGAGGAAGCATTTTAGTCCCCTGAACAAGATGCTATTATTAGCAGGTCAGAGATAGAACTGATGCAATCCCAACAAGCCCCAACTCAATGCAGAGATGAAATGGTAACAATGACAAAACATCAGAAAGTTGCCAAACAACTTCAAGCCATTTCAACAACAGAGAATGAGACTTTTGTTGAGCTTAGCAGAGCTAAGGAAAAGGTGAAAAAAGTACAGGGTCAGTTAGATGGAGCTTTGGAGCAAATCAAATAAATTTTCTCTGTCTATTCTGATATAGTAGCTTGGAGGGCCCCTGCTACTAATTACACTTTCTTTTTGTTAGAACATTATCGGATACTGAGAATAAAAGCTATTAGAGCAGGAAAACCTTTTGAGTTCACCATTGTTTCTGATTTTGTTTCATGTTTTGGAGAACAAGAGGAGGGAGTACAATACTTTATGTGTGAACTATACCTTCACAACTTCATCCTAGGAGAAAACAGAAAAGAGAATCCTAATCCTTTCACTGGGGACATACAGTTTCAAGCATTCTTGTCTTTTACCAAAAACCAAACTAGATGGGCTAAAGCACACAAGGTTTTCATGAAAAGGGAGACTGGATTAGATTTATGGATCAGAGGGGAACCTCCTAAAACCCTTGATACCATTATGCAACACAGAACATTCATGAAGAGGGAGAGGATTATAGAAGTTTTATCTCCCATCCACATACATGTTGTACAATCAGGCCTACAGTATTTTAGAGAGATTAAAGAAGAAACCATTTCTGTTTCTAAACTAAGGTGGGATGTCTCCTCAAATGTAGTCAAGAATAGGGAACCCTTTGGTTTCAGGAATTTCCACACAGCCACCTTCAGGTTAGAGAGATATGCCAGAATGATCTAGAATGAAGGGCCTGCCTGGATTGGATGCAGGTACAGTCCTCCCATTATTTGGTATCCTCCAAAGGGTTATCAAAGTAATTATGAACTTTGTAAGAAGGAGGAAGATGTTGCTTTTGGAGAGATTAAAGGTAAGAATGGATTCAGGAGACCTGGAGAAAATACCTCTCCTCCCTACAATATCACTTCTTTACATGTAAACTCTCTTATTGCATGAGGACATGCAAAAAGGTAAGCTGGGGGGTATGTTGAGTTGAGAAAAAGGTATAAATATCCTCCTTATTACCATGGTTTATGATATATTCTTGATTGACTTTTCTATTAATTAGAAGTAATTAGGAAAGAAAATGATTAAAAAGTCTTCTAGAAATATTATTGAGTGATATTAGATAATTTCTGAATTTCGGTTTGAATTGTTTGATTTTATTGCAGAAAATGGACAAATGTTGTTACCTCAAGATAATTAAAGAGATCATGAAGATACATAAGCCATTAAAGATCGAAGGACTCAGGCACAAATCAGTTTAGAAGGGGATTTACTCTTTATTTTGTAATCTTTATAAATAGTAAAATCAATCCTGAGGATCTCTCGATCCTCAGAAGAGCTTAATTTACCCATGTCATTGTAATATATAGAGGGTGATGAACAATTGAGAGATATCCAAGAAATTCAATCAAACATTCAGATCTTTGAATTACTTTGTACAAGCAGTCCATTGTAAACGATTTACCAATCATGGAATTAATGAAAGCCTTGAGCGTTTTGATCATTTTTGTGTACTGAGTTTTTAGCAGCAGTACCTTCTAAAGACTGTGGGCCCAGTCGGAAGGAGTTACTATTTCATTTGTAATCGTATCAATTCCATTTTAGTTTTGTGATTTAGATTTCCTTGCAACAGTTAAGATAAATTCATGAGTGTGTTGATTCATTATTAAGTTATCTATGTTGTTCATTTGCAAAGAATAGATGCTTTATTTTAAGGTTATCGATTGATGTTCCATTTCCAATTACTATTAGTTTATCGTTTGTGTATTTATTTCATTCCTGCATACGTTGTTCCTTTTTATCAAATTCGCAATTGTTGTTCCTTTCATTTAGATCACATTTGTTGTTCCTTCTTATAGATACAATCATGCGTTGTTCTTTTCCATCAGGATAAATAGTCATAGATAGATTGATTCATTGAATATTCTCGCAAGTTCAATTATTGTTTCTTAGCTAGATGAATTCTACAATTTGGTTGATGTCTTGATTCATAGCATGTTAGTAATTAGATTACAATTCTACTAAGTGAGTTATCAGTTTCAGAGTTTTCAATTAATTGATTATTGCAGTACTTTAGATAAACTCAAATTTTCTTTAACTGAATTATCTACACGATTTTAACCTCTACAACTATCTGCATAGACTTTGTTGATATTCTTGAAAGAAAAGATGAATCCTCAGTTAATAAATTAATGTCAAACTAAGGTTGTTTTTAGGAAATCTTTAGAGCCCAACAATGCCCCAGGGCTAACACATTTTTGTGGTATGTAACACACTAATGCGCTTTAATAGTATATAATTTTATGAAAATATAATTCATATTGTTTCTTAAATATTAATTCATTATTATATAACTAATGCAGTCACCCAAGTTTCTGTAATCAATCCCTACAAAAACTAGGTGTCCGCCCACATAGTGCATATCAAAGACATGCTAATCATATATAACATAAATTAAGAGTTAAATAATGCCATGAGGAATTTTCTGTTACAAGAAAAGAAAATTGGCAATAAAACTAATGGACATGAACATGAATGTATTTATTAATTAGAACATAAATTTGTTTACAAACTTATTGCATATCAAACAAATCTGGAACAATCCTCCCCTCTATTTCTGACTTCCTTTGTTGTATTTTTCAGTTCCAGTTTCTTCTTGTGCAGAAATGAAATCAATCTTGTTGAAAAAATATTTTTTTGTGTTGAACTGAGCTAAACCATTTTTCACTATTTTGTTTTCTCCTTTACTCATTTATTGATAGCTGAAAATTTCAAACCCTTCAACTTCCCCAACCATTTCTTTCTTTCTGTTCTTGTGTAGTTACACGGCCCAATCTTTTAAAAAACATTTTTTAATTTTTAGTTTATGAGATTTAACGCATGTGGTGACTTAAATAATTCATTTTCCCCTACTAAAACATCCTTCCACTTGTCATGATCCCTTTACCATGCACGTGGAGCTAAAAGTTCAAAATATGTAATTAAAATGTGTCTCGTGCGTGTTGCAACAATGTTACAACATGTGTTGCAACAACTTTTCCAACACTATGTTGCACCAACTATTCCAACACTATGTTGGAGCAACTGTTCTAGCATATTTTTGCGGGAACTATTCCAATAGTGTTACAACAACTATTCCAACAACAACAAAATGTATTACATCAATAGGAAATTGACACTTATTCCTTCCTAGGATTTATTAACTTAATATTGAAACTCCTTTTTTTTTTGGTTGATGCAGATTGCTTGAGGCCAAAGATTCTCTTGCATCAATAACTAATAGTTGTTAGATATTTAATCCATATCTTGTAGGTCTTCAAACAAAGGTTAAATTTGCATGTCCTATTTGTGGTCCTAGGATGAAATCTCGTCATTCAAGAAGTTTAGGAAAGGAGGTGTTTGATGAGTATATTCACTTCCTCCTTGGGAACCATGGGTATCGAACTACTGAAAAACATTTTTTCAATGGGAAAGAAGAGACTGCAATAAAAACCTGAAGAATGATACCTCACCTATGGAAGTTGGAATATAATACAAATCATCAAGGTAAGCACTTTGACTATGTATCACACAAAATGTTTTACAATTTTTATTTGTATTGAATTGTGTTTACCGTATCTAAAAATTGTTGTTGTTATGTTTCATAAAGGTTATCAAGGTCACATTGATGGGATTCCATGAGGAATGAAAAATTACCCCATACAATTCAGTAGGTTTCCCTACTATGAACACCTACAAATAGCTCATTTGTTTGATACAATGCATATTGGGAAGAATGTAACCGAAACATTGTGGAGAATCTTAGATGAAAGGAATGACAAAGAAAAAATTGTCAAAATTTGTAGTGACATTCAAGAGGCCAATCATGCAATGCACAATTTGATTTATTCAAATAGCAATGTCGAAGACTGGAATAGGAGTCTTCCATAGTTATTTACAAAGTAGGAAAGCAATAATGTAAAAGAGGTGATTCGGAAAATTGATTTTCCCACAAGATTTTCTTCAAACATAAAGAATATCCTAATGAATAAAGGTGAATTTGGTGGGGTAAAAACTCATGACTGACATACCTTCATTAAGGTAATTATTTTGGTACATTTTTATATTGGTATAAATGCTTCTTTTTAGCATTTTAATTTTGTTTTCTTTTCAAAAAAAATAATGATTCTTTTTTTGTAATTATAGTATGTTCTACCTGTATCTCTCCCTGACAACTTTGACAACAATGTAAAACAAGTTATATATGATCTCAGAGAATACATGAGGTAAGAAACATGTTTGTTGCAAAACTTGTCGTCATGTGTTTTATTTGAAATGTATATGCTTTGTTGTTGAAACCTTTGATTTTCTTGTATAATCATGTGTAGGTGGTTGTCATATAAATAAATCCATAAAGAAGATATAAAATATTGGAGGAGAGAAATTCCTCGGATAATGTGTAAAATGCAGAAGTATCTACCTCCACCATTTTTCAATGCTCAAGAGCACTACCTCATACACCAAGTTGAAGAGATTGAAATGTGTGGACTTGTACACACAAGGTCAATGTGGATGTTGGAGAGACACTTGAAGTCATTGAAGGATTTCATTAGAAAAAGAGCACGTCATGAGGGTTCTATGGTGGAGTGCTATATGGTATATCAATCCTTGGTGTATATTAGTTAGTATCTTCCTAAATTAGTAGCAGGAATGAAGGTCCCTCACATTTGGGATGTTAACTCCATCAACAAATTTGAAGGGGAGGTCTTGGTTGAGAAAGGTAGAATGAGGAAAGTGAATGGTAATTAGATGGTAGTTGAGATCTATAATACCGTGCATTATTAATTTTTATCTATATTGTACTTATTTAAATTTTGTTCTTCCATCAATTATTAATCTTTATTATTGTTAGTAATTTTTATTCTTTTTTCATATAGTTGGTCGAGAGTGGGATGCACTACATTTATTCATTGAAATAAATCTTAATTGGATGAAGTTATGGATAGATCGATGTAATACCCAATATAATGGTATGTTATCATGGGAACGGGTGGCTACATTGCTTAAAGAAGCTCATCATAATCAAGATACCAATATTACTCAGAGGGAAATCAATTTAGCATATGGTTTAAAAGATAAATATGTAAGCATACATATAATTCACCCATATCATGTTTCAATTATTTTCTATTATATTAATCTAGTTCATGGTGTGTTTTTTTAAATGAATGTTTACTAGGTCTAAATATGTTTATTCATTAATAATGCATTTTTTTGCGTGTTGGGCATATTGCAGTTGAAACATCACAAGGCTATGTGGTGCAATGGGTATAAATTTTGCATCAAAAAGTTGGATGACAAGAATAAAACCTATGATAGTGGGATAATTGCATTCTTTTAGGTCACTAATGTTTCCTCTAGAAGTGATAGGCATCCAACAATATTCGAAAATAGATACTATGGCTATTTGAATGATATAATTGAGTGTGACTTTAATTCCTTCAAGTTAGTTCCATTTGATGTCAAATGGTACAGTTTATGGATGAATCAATGTGATCCTGAAAGAACTATTATTGAGCATGCCAATGGATTTTCCATGGTTAATACAAGGACATTTGAGCCCGGTACATAAACTTATGTTCTTCCAAGAAAGTGTGAGCAAGTCTTTTATTTAGAGGTTCTCGGTAAAGAAGGTTGGTCTTACATTGTTAGATATGATCCAAGAGGAATGCATGTAAAGCATAATTTACTAGAAGAAGATGATATTGAAGAAGAAGAATATGCAGAGGAGAATGAGGTAGATGTAATGTCAAAAAAAGAAGTCGAAGAAGTTCATCCAAATGTAGATGACAATTATGTTCTCAATGATGGTATTGACGATGATATTATGATCGAAAATGACATTGATGATAATGTTGATATGGACAATCCTTTCAACATCAATTTCGAATGATTGAATGATATATATGTAGAGTGATATGAAGAAGAATATCAATGATAATAATCATTGTCTTCATCATTGTCATCATTTTCATCATCATCCTCATGATTATCATCATTGTCGACATAATTAAATGAATTCTATGTACACACTACTCAATCCAAAGAATGAAAATATGTTACAATACACACACACACACACACACACACACACACACACACACACACACACACACACACACACACACACATTACATAATACATGTCTAAGGAGGGGTAAACAACTCGGTCAACAACTCCCTAGGAAAGTCAAGTGTTGAAAGCTAACCCTTATCATCATTGTTTATAATTGTTTAGACCTAAACCTTTATCATCATTGTCATCGTCATCATCATCATAATTGTCATCATTTTTATGCTCATTGTCAGTGTCATCGCATCATTTTCATTGTCATCATCATCATCATTTCCATCATCATCATCTTCCATTGTCATAATCATTGTCATCATCTTCATGGTCATCATCATCGTCATTGTCATCTTCATCGTCATTTATTTATATTATAAATTATTAGTACTTGTACAATTTTTGTTTAAATTAATATGCATGCATGGGTATGGGAAATTGAGAGTGACACGGGGAGGGGGGGAATGAGCTTCCACCTTCACATGGTTGGCCCTATTTAGTAGAGAATAAATTATTCTTGAAACTAAGTGGAGCTCATTAATGATATTGTGTTTAGAGATTATTTAATGTAATTTGATGTGGCATCGTCATTGTCATCGTCACCGTCATCATTGTCATCATGGTCATCGAAATTTTCATCGTCATCATTGTCACTGTCATCATCATCATCTACATCATTGTCATTGTCATCATGATGATGGAACACACAAGGAGTTGTGGCATGATGAATATGGAACACTCATTTCCATTGTCATGATCATAATCATATTTTCATCATCATCGTCGTTGTCGTCGTCATTGTCATCACCATAATATTTGACATTGCCATCGTCCTCCTTGTCCTCCTCCTCCTCCTCCTCATCATCATCGTTAACTCAAAGAACTAATGACAAGGGAAACTATCCCTTAATTCATACCACTTAAGTTATTATGCACTTGTAAACTGGAATGAAAATGATGCAACCCATAACTAGAAAGTAAAAGAATGTTGTGACTTAAAGGAAAATACAAGAAACTAAACCTTTAAGATTGGATTTAGACGCCACCTAAGAAAGGATAGGTATTCATGATTGTATCATCCTAACCTAAAATAATTTTTTGAAAAGGATTGGATCAACTTTAAGTAATTAGAACCATTCTCACACCCCTACTAAACTGTGCCATCCAACTAATCCAAATAGATGACACCAAAATATTTGATTTTCACTATGAGAAGTGGGGCCAACTAGTGCATATAGAGCTTGTGATGATGCTTCAAATATTTACTATCATACAATAGAAATATATCACTTTTATTGAAGGTCTTGTTCTTGATATGAAAATCATGCCAAGCCTTTTATCTTACCTCTTCCACATTATGATGGATTTTTTATAGGGACTTGTCTTTTGCACCCAATGTCATTTTAGTTTTGTCAAGTTCTCTTGAATAGATGCTTCTCTTGACATGTGAGTGGCTTAAAAAATGGGTTAACTAAAAACTACAAATTCAATAGGGACCGCCACTTATTTATATATAATAGCCTAAAATATATAACCAAAAAGCATGAATGGTCAGTAGGTAGACCCTATTGACCATCACTTATGACATCTCAATTCAAATATTTCTTATTAAATGACAAATTTTCCTCACCAATTCAACATTTAACTCGGAGAACTAATGGAAATGGAAAGCATCCCTTAAGTCATACCACTTAAGTTTTTGTGCACTTGATGCCCCACCTCTAGTATATGATGCAAGCCATAATTTGTGACACAATTTTACATTGACACAATCATCCCATCCCTTCGATACATGATTCAATTTAGGTTTTTGCAATCAAATATCTTATGGATACAACTTTTGGAGCGATCAATGCACTGCTCAGAGTTGTCACTTTTTGTTTCAACTAGAGAGTTGAACTCTTTTCCAATATTAAGCATGTCCGAACCCATTTGTTCCACAACCCCTTTACCACTTTTAGAGTTACTTCCAGTGCATCTAAATTTTCTCCTGTGTTTTGTGTGTTTGACTTGAAATTGCATCTTATAACTCAATCCAAACAGAATTTTCAATATCACTTAAGGTTCTTGGTTATCTCCTCTTCAAAATTTGTTAAAGTTTGTATGCCTAATAAAGTAATAGAAATATCTATATTGGAATTTTTGAGGTGACGAGAAATTGGCGAGTTAAGGTAATATTTTGCGAGAAATCCGAAAAGTTTAACAAAAAATTTCTATGTTACAAAAATCATCATCATCATCTTCAATGTCACCATGATCATCATCATCATCATCATTGTTGTAGTCATCGTCGTCATCATCATCATCATCGTTTTTAATATCATCATCATCATCATTGGCATTGTCATGATCATCATCATATCGTCATCATCGTCATCATCATCCTTGTTGTCGTCATTGTTATCACCAGAATCAACATTGTATTTGTTGTTTTCATTATCATCATCATCATCATCCTGATCATGATCATCATCGTCGTGATCGTCTTGATCATGTTGATCGTCATCGTTGTTTAAATATTGTAACTACAAAGAGTATTCTATTTATTATTGATGTATTATTCATTAGATCAATCCCCTTTTGTGGATTGATCATGTCGGGCATTGTAAATGACCAAATCCCCTTTTGCGAATTGGTCAAACCATAATTGTAATAGGCAAAATGAGAATTCAGCCCCCATATTAAACTAAGGTGGTTCTAACCACCCATAATGAGAAGTCAGCCCTGCCAGTGAAAAGACACTTCCGTTCACACCTGCCAGATTGTATAAATAAAGGAGGCCAGTGCCTCATTTGTTCACTCACTCACTTGATCATCAGAGTGCAAGTTTGGAGCTGCAGTTGGAGAAGAAGAGAGAGAGAGAGGCGCACTACTTGGGAGAGCAATTTCTATATTGTTTGGTTTATTCTCTTGGCATTGTATTGACTATATATATTAAGGAAGTTTTAGTTGGGTTTTATCCCCCATGAGGGTTCCCCGGGATAAATGATGTGTCTCTTGTGATTGTGTATTTCTCAGTGATCCTATCTATGCTATGGTTATCTAGTAAATTGAAAAGAAACCTAATAATAGCTTAAACCTTAACATGGTATTAGAGCTACACTAAAGAGAATATCTTTCACAAGAAGAAGAAAAACGTCATTGTTGTCGTACATGAAAATTAGGGATTTTTATTGAAGAAGATTTTCAGACTCAAAATCATCTAGAAAAGTGCGCCCTAGCCCAAGGAAATATTTGGCACCTTCAGCGCACCTTTTCAGTGGGTATATCTCCTGGAAAGTGAATCCCTTGTTTTCCTCGGTACTAGAAGTACCAAAAAACCAAAAGCACTAGAAAACCAGAAGTACCAGAAAACCAGAAGCACCAGTCTAGAAATCCGCTGGTCAAGTTTAAGGGGGAAAAATTGGATTTTCAGAAATCTAACTGTACCAGCCTACTCGCCTCATCTCGGCGCATCTAGCCCCTGGATCAGAATTTCCAAATTTGAAGTTTGAAAAATTTAGGTTTCCTCATAAAACCCTAAGTTGCAGTTGCAGTTACAGAATTAGTTGCAATATCAATTGTAGTTGCAGTATCAGTTGAAGTATCAAATGTAGTACCAGTTGCAGTCACCCTTGAAGTTTTTAAGAGCTGGTAATTATTACCGCTACTACCAGATGGTGACACTACCTGCAAATCCTATCAAAGGTATGTACTCACATATGTTTAAATTGTTAATCTTTAAAGGGTATTTGTAGGAGAAGGGATCTCTTGCCATAGACCCAGAAGGATCTCAAGATCCAACACATTTAGAGAAATAATGCAACCCAGGTGTAATTATTTTGATATGCATCTATTTGTTATGACATTATTTTGATCAGTGTTGCATGTTGTAGCTATGACCATCATACTAACCTTTGGTCAAAATTAAAGTCAAGGTATTAGATGGATTATAGAGTTTATTCTCTAACCCAAACTTCTGTCAAGATAGCATATTGTCCTAGTACAAAAGACAGGTTGAAGAAAGCACTTGTCATCTTGAGTGAAGGAGACTTGGAAGAAAAGCAACACACTCATTCTTTAGGACAAGACTCTAGGTTCCAGGTTTGATTAATAAAGTTGATTCAAAGTTGCACATGACAAAGTTGATAACTACCCCATTACAAGTAGACACTATAGTTAAGGTATCAATCTTTGAAAAGTATTATGCTTGGTAGCATGTGAGCATATTGAGATAAATGCTTAATGTAATCATTTACCAGATTCAACTAACATCTCCTCTAGTAGAAACTTCTTGTGTTGATTCCAGGTTACCTTGGATGAATGTTTGATCACAACACTAGAAGAGTGTTGATCTCATTTCGTATTGTATTCCTTAATTTTGATTCTTGTTTCAAACAGGTCACAAGTAAAATATCTAAAGGAGCCACTGTGATGATTGTTCGTGCTATTACTTTAATTACTATTATCAAAAGAGTATTATTTTTGCTTGTTGTTTTGTTGACCTTGTTTCAGGTCACAGGTGATAACCCTGAGGAAGCTATAGTGAAGGTTGTTGAAGGCAACATATTATATGATACATGAAGTAGACTATGTACATTACCATTTACACTCATGTACCAAAGAAGATGAAGAAGAAGCTATCTTTTGAGATTCAAAGTATCTCATATGAAGATTAATTGTAAGGAGCAGAAGGCTCCAAAGATGAACAAACATTAGATCAAGATCTCACACAAGAATTGTTCAAAGGTTAATGAAGCCACCTTGACGGGAAGCAGAACTTGTTTGAAGCCTGACTTAGTCTTTCATACTTAGAATTGGCATTCAACACCATGTATACCCTGTAAGAGATGATGAAGTCCTTGTAGACTTAGAAGAAATCGAGAGTAAGCCTGATCTCAGAAAGGATCATATGAAGAGACAACTTCCAGGACTGGGAGATAGATGTCGTGAGAAGATTCGATCTTAGCGTTATAAAATTCTAGGAGATATGAAATCTCCTGGGAAGATTCCCTTATTTTAGTAACAAAGAAGGAAACCAGTCAGAAAGACTAGGATATGGATTCTTCTGTGAGACTAGAAGAGAAGTCAATATTGACTTCCAAGATTGATCTATACAAATCAAGCATGTTGCAAATGTACAAAGATTGATGTGTGTCTAGAGGATTCTCCCAACAAAAAGGGAGAAGACTATGACAAGACACTTATTGAAGAAATAGCTCCAGTATTTATGAAGACAACTAGAACAACCATGATTCATATATAGTATGAGATGTAGGGGGAGAAATTCCCATATTTAAAATTGAGTGGAAGTTGGTGTAGTACATTAGTTGGGTCATGGAGACAATAGTGTTACCTCCTTGAAAGAAGAAGAGATATCTTCAATATCAGTTATTGAGCCACTCTCATTTTCAAATGAAGTTGTTTCCATGATGAAGTAGAGGAATTACTCCCAGATTTCAGCAGCCACAATGAGAATGGAGAAACCATTCTTAGCTTTAGAGCAGGTGCAGGTGTAGAGTCCCAGTTCCAAAAGGAACAGTTGCATAAAGAGGAGAGGACATACTCTCAATCAGTGAGACAGATAGTGCTTTGCAGAAAGCACATAGAGCTAGCACATGATTGTGCATATTGAGTTGCAGCCGAGGAAGTGTACCATATTGGTACAATGTAATGAGAAACTTTGATTTGAGGATTGAAGATATAAAGAACCATGTCTGCCAGTTGAAGGAAGCTCTGTACGTGTTGAAGCAAGCTCCTAGAGCTTGGTATGGAAGAATTGACAGTTTCCTAACAAGCTTGGACTTTACCAAAAGTAAAGTCGAGTCTAACCTTTATGTCAAGGTTATGAATGATGAGCCAGTGATGATACTACTATATGTATATGATGTATCCTTGAAAAGATCAAAAATTGCAAAAGAAGCTCGCCACAAAGTTTGATGGAAGAGCTAAAATGCATTATCTCTTAGGTATTGATGTTTGGCAGAGCACAGAGAAGATCTTCCTTAACCAAGGGAAGTATGTAGTTAAAATTGAAAAGGGTTGACATGTTGAAATGAAAATCCATGTACACACCCATGGAAACGAAGTTGAAGCTTCTGGTAGATACCTCGTCAGAATTGGTTGATGCTACTCTATACAGACAGATTATTGGTTCAGTGATGTATATGACGAATACCAAGCTAGATATATGTTTTTCCTTGAGTTAGTATTGGGTAGAACCCAGATGTGTTCACATTGTTGCTGCAAAACATATGATGAGATACCTTAAGGGTACGTTGAATTTTGGTCTCTATTATACTAGAGATCGTGACTTCAGACTGAGTGGTTACACCGATTCAGATTGAGATGGAAGTGTTTCTGATAGAAAGAGCACTTCAGGATGTTTCTTTAGTATGAGGTCATCCATGATATCATAGTAGAGTAGGAAGCAATTCAACATTGCTCTGAGCACGGCAGAAGTGGAATACATTGTTGCATGTTCCACCAGTTCTGAAGCCATATGGATTCAAATGTTGTTGATCGATCTATTTGATTTGGAGATGGAAACCACTGTGATTCTATGTGATAACCAAGTTGTATAAAAATGATGGAGAACCATGTGTTCCATGATGAGTCGAAGAACATAGATATCTGGTATCACTTCACCCATGATATGATGCAGAGAGGAGCTATAAAACTCCAATATGTTGAAATAGATGAACAGGTTGCAGATGTGTTAACCAATCCTCTGTGTCGTGTAAAGTTTGAGCACTTTCGAGACAAGCTTGGTATAATCTGAAAGGACCTCCCTCGAAAGGGGGAGTAGTGTTGATGATACTGTGGTATCCTGATCATTAGTGGTAGCTCCGTTAGGATTTTATATCCTAGGGAATCTTATTTTTCTTGGGTAGATCCTTTGGGTTTGTCAGAGTACCACGTGGTAGCTCCGTTAGGATTTTATATCCTAGGGAATCTTTTTGATTCTTGGGAAGGTTCTTTGGATCTGTCAGAGTACCACAAAATGTTGTTGTGATTATGTGCCAGCTTAATTTTTTTTATGCCAGCCCCGTGTTGATGATGTGCCATCTTAATTGTTGTGATGCTAGCCTCGTGTTGTGATGATGTGCCAGCCTCATGCTGTGATGATATGCCATCTTAATTGTTGTGATGTCGGCCTTGTGCTGATGACATTCTAGCCTCGTGTTGTGATGATGTGTCAGCCTCGTGCTATGATGATGTGTCCGCTTCGTGTTGTGATGATGTGTTTCCAACTTCGTGTTGTGATACCAGCCTCATGTTGAAGACTCTCAGCCCATTGTTGATGTTGATGATGCTCAAACCTTTGTGTTGTTTTGTTGTTTTTATTTATGGTGATGATGTATTAGTGTTATACTAATCCATGTTGGTGCAGATGTTGATGATGCCACTTCAGCTTCTTGCTGAAGATGATGTTGATGATGCCACTTCAACTTCTTGCCGAAGATGATGATGATGATGTTATTTTATCTTTAATGCTGAAGATGATGATGTTACTTTAGCCTCATGCTAAAGATATTGATGATATTACTTTAGCCTCATGCTAAAGAAGATGATGATGCTACTCTAGCTCCATGTTGTGAACGATGATGATGAGAAAAACTTTTAATGATTTATAGATACGCCAGTCGGTGTTCCAAGATGTTGTTGATGATGTTGCCCTCTCTCTCGCCTGATGTTGTTGTAGAATACCCTTCTTGTTAAGGGGGAGTGTTGAAATATTGTAACTACAAAGAGTATTCTATTTATTATTGATGTATTATTCATTAGATCAATCCCCTTTTGTGGATTGATCATGCCGGGCATTGTAAATGACCAAATCCCCTTTTGCGGATTGGTCAAACCCTAATTGTAATAGGAAGAATGAGAAGTCGTCCCCCAGATTAAATTAAGGTGGTTCTAACCACCCAGAATGAGAAGTCAGCCCTACCAGTGAAAAGACACTTCCGTTCACACTTGCCAGATTGTATAAATAAAGGAGGTCAGTGCCTCATTTGTTTACTCACTCACTTGATCATCAGAGCGCAAGTTTGGAGATGGAGTTGAAGAAGAAGAGAGAGAGAGAGGCACACTACTTGGGAGAGAAATTTATGTATTGTTTGGTTTATTCTCTTGGCATTGTATTGGCTATCTATATTAAGGAATTTTTTTCTAGGTTTTCTCCCCCATGAGGGTTTCCCAGGATAAATGATGTGTCTCTTGTGATTGTGTATTTCTCAGTGATCCTATCTATGCTATGGTTATCTAGTAAATTGAAAAGAAACCTACTAATAGCTTAAACCTTAACAATCGTCATGATTGTCGTCATGATCATCATCGTCATCAATATTGTTATTGTCATCATTATACTAGTTAAGAGACATGTGAGTTAGTGGTTATACATACCATACCCCCCTTTTGGGATTCTCTTATATTTTTTGCATCTGGTAATTTATAAAATATATTATATAAATTATATAATATATTGTATATATTACCTAATTAAATATTATATAATTTATATTATATTATATATTATATAATATATAATTAGGTAATTTATACAATTTATACAATATATATTATATAATTTATATAATATATTATATATATTGTATAAATTATCAAATGCAAAAAAATGTAAGGCAAGCCAAACAAAACCTCGACTCCAATACAATGACACCCTGGCATTGATAGTGATTTATGACTGGCCCTGATCCTGACTACAAGAGACAAAAAAGGAACGATAGCTCTAGCAAGATCTTGGCAACGATTTCTGATCAGCTTGACCTAGAATGAAAAAGACAAAAGAGGAGCAACATCCCTGGCCCTGCCAATCGAGGACAAACAAAGAGTGACAGAGGAGGCCCTAGCTCGAGCAATAGAGGAGACCCCACCTAGACCAACAATGCTGCCAAAATTAGTAAATTTATCTCTCGATGTGGTTATTCTCTCTTGGTATTTACTGTTTGTAGATTCTTGAACTATATGCACTTTTCTCCTTTCACACTTTGTCAACTCTATCCCTAAATTGGGGCAAATCACTAAGAGGAACAACATGGCTATGAGAAACATAACCCTCCCTCTAAGGCATGAAGAATGATAGGGCTCTCAATAATTCTTAGAAATGATCACTGGAAAATGAATCCAAAATACATTCTTTGACTGGAATGCCTTGACTGGAGGTGGTATGAAGCCCTAGTGAGCACTCTACAATTACTTGTCGATGGTTGGACTTGGGATGATACATATTATGGCTCAAGCAGCTCAGAGATCGTTGTGAATATTTATGTGACTCTGAGAGCGCCTCAATGGATATTTCTGTGAGTTAGAGAGCCCTAGAGAAGGAC
>JASDQU010107565.1:93746-105753 GCA_032191745.1 Picea mariana
TATTGTGCATGGTGTATTGTGGTGTATTGGTGTAACTCTTATACTATTGTTCATTGCTCATTGGATATAATTGAATGGTTTAAGTATAAGTTGAAAAAGGTTTTTAAATTGTACTTGATACTGATTCACCCCTCTTTCAGTATCAACAGATAATTCAACGACTGGTCCTTTCTTCATTAACTGATTTCTCTCCTTGGGTTCTGAAGGAGGTTTATCATCCTCATCAAGGGAAATTTGGGGTTATTTGATATAATGAACCCTCTTGTATAGTTTTTCACATTCTTCCTCTAGTGATATCATGGCCAGTAATTTCAAGGCTTTACCCCCACAACCAGTTATTGACAACTCAAACAATAATACATTTACAATGTCTACATGCCTTGGCATGGAAATCCTATTTTATGATTAATTACAAGCTGTGGGAAAC
Source organism: Picea mariana (assembly GCA_032191745.1). Taxonomy (NCBI): domain Eukaryota; kingdom Viridiplantae; phylum Streptophyta; class Pinopsida; order Pinales; family Pinaceae; genus Picea; species Picea mariana. Next base: position 94,174 of record JASDQU010107565.1, read on the forward strand.
AAGGTGTTACAAATCCCTCCCCCTTAAAGGAATACCGTCCTCGGTGTTCTTTTTCAAAAACACTTGTCATGCCTTTCTCATTTAGTTGTTTCAGAAATCTGGATCCTTCTTTCCTGGTCAGGTTATTTTTCAAAGCCTTAATCTTGGTCACCTTCTCTCAATAATTCTTGGACAGCAAGCACGTTAATCATAGTCTTATGCGAAAACATTGTATACAAATTTCTAGGAAAATGTTTATAATCTTAGAACAATAATTATCTGTGTAGTTTGTGGATTTTTATCCAATTGGTTGTTTTGTTATCCAGGCTCATCATTTTGTCATACCCATTGGGTGCATGGTCCCAATCAATAGTTTACAATACTATCAAGGTTTCATCTTTCTTTCGGTCACTCACCCTCCAGGCCTAGGCCCAGGCATACCATTCACTTCTATACAGTCACTCGGGTGATCCATCTTGCATTGCCAAGGTTTTCCCACACAAGAAGAACTACCCACCATGTGCATGATCCCAATAGTTTAGAAGAACTATTAAGGTCTCCTCTTCCTTGCGGCCACTCACCCTCCAGGCCTAGGCTCAGGCATCCCCTTCTCTGCTATACAGTCCCTTGGGTGATCCATCTCTCTCTGCCAAGGTTTTCTCACACAAAAAGAATTTCAGAGACTCTATCGAGTCTTATAGTCGAGGCATCCCTTGATGCAGGAGCATCGACAACACATCAAGCGAGCCAGCACAGAAGTGGAAGACAACTAGACAAGCCAGCACCAATTTTGAAAACACTTTGGAATTGTTGCGAAAATATTAAATGAGCCATTAAGATGAGGCGCACTTGTATATGTAAATGGACCTTGAGTAGATTGCTCTCGTACTTAGGTAGATAGATGACATTTAAAATAGTTAATGTAGGTAGATAGAAATTTAATTCTAGATTTGATCGCTGTAGAGCGCAAGAGGGAAACGGGCTATAGACACCCTCATTGTGCATTTGTATTATCAGGGGAAGAACATAGGAGAAGAAGATAACTGTGTAAAGAACACCCATGTATAGATATTTGAATTAATAGAAGGACTTGGTTCAAATCCATGGTTTGTGTTATTCTCTGTGTATTGTTGATATGCTCATGAATGTTTGATTCCTGTTATACATCTACTTTTATATGTTGTGTATATGATTTCATGTTTGAATTGAAGTTTGAGAGGGTGAAGGAATGAGTTTCAATTGTTTCTCTATTTGAATCAGAGGATTCCTGCAAGGAGTGCAGTTGAAGTTGTCCGCAAGAAGTGCATTGATAGAGGGTTCAGATAGAGATAACTTTTGTTCTCATTCGCCCAATAGTGAAAGTGGGTTACAGGAGCCGTGCAAGGAGTGCGTAGGCTAAGCTAAGTCTCAGAGTTGTGAGTCTGAGCGAGAGAATTGAAAGACTGTTGCTACAGGCGTGCGCAAGGTTGAAAAACTTCAACACTTAATTGAGGTTGAAGGTTTGCCACAAGGAGTGCGTGCAAAGGGTGTTTCTGAGGAGGAATTGAAAGCCGTGGAAAATCTCAGGAGGAACAGGCCTTCGAATTCGTCGAAGGATTGCATAGAGGAGTTGTGTTTGAAGTGTTCAAGCAGGTGCTACAAATTTACGCGCAGGTGAACAAGTCTTCGTGGAGGAAGTACTTGATTCATTTCGCATAATTCATCAGGAAGGATAGATGGTCAGAATTCCCCAAGTAGAATTTGCGAATCACCATGAGCTGTTGGATTTGGTGGATGTGCAGGGGAGACACGATGACGTATTCCCAAAGGGTTCAAAGCTCAGGAGGGGCGGAGCCGTTGATCAGGTCCATGAGGGTCGTTGGATCCACACGCATATCGTGGATCAGGTTTTCGTGAGTCGAAGCTCCAAATTATTGCATCAAGAATTGCGATATCATGATACAATATATCCCAACAGTCAAAGGATAGTGTGTGGGCCACAAAGGAGTCGGCGAGTGGAGTACAAGTGGAACGAGTCATCAGGATCTCGCCGCGAGAAGTCCCGATACAATAACATCAGGATTCATGATCCTGCGAACCCTGAATTCCTGACAGAGGTGACAGGACGTGAGAAGTCAACTTGCATGTGTGCATCGGGGTTTCGGTGCATTGGGTATCGAGAGTCGGTAAACCAAGGTGTTCGATCTCAAGAGTAGCGAAATCGCGAGAAGGAAAGTTCCGACAGGGTAAAGAAAAAATTTAGCGTTGACTGGCAATTGGGTCTCGAGGATTCGAGAGCCTAGTGATCGACCATTAGACTTGAGAAGTCGCGAGTTTCAATTCCCCGATAAGAAAATAAAGGGGATCGAGTGATAGTTCTGTGGGTGTGGATTTCCCAATAGGGAAATAGAAGAACCTTGGTGTTCTTCGGGCCGAGGGAAAGATAAGACCCTGTGAGAGTGGACGTGCCTGCGGGTGCGGCTGCATTAGTTTGGTATCAGAGCATAGAAAGGTTCTTTACTTTCTGTATTAGAGAAGAGGAGAATTCATCATTCCACCAAGAAGGGAAAGGCAATCACCTGATCCAGAGGATAGGGAGATACCAAGAAGAAGAGGCAGGCAGATAGCAAATCCAGAAATGGAGAGGCAAATGTGTGATCTCCGAGCAACACTCGAAGACATGGAGACAGCGCAAAGACGCACAGCCAGTGTAGGGGATCTAAGTGATTTTGAGAGAGAGATCGAGGATGAACATGAAGAGGAGGTTGCAGCCGAAGATGCATCAAACAAGTGTTTGATCAGAGCTATTGCCAGGATGGGCACAAGAGCGAAGATGGACATTCCAGTCTATGAGTGAAACTTGGATGCAGAGGAGCTTCTAGATTGGATTAGAGCTCTAGATACCTACTTTGACTATGAAGGAGTCAAAGAGGATAAGAAGGTCAGGCATCCTATTACACGCTTGAAAGGACATGCAGCATTATGGTGGGATGAGCTACAAGCTGACAGACGCTGCAAGGGAAAGAAGAAGATTAAGAGATAGGACAGGATGATCGCGAAGATGAAGGCAAAATTCATCTCTAGAGATTATCAAATTACTTTGTTCAGGAGAATGCAGAACCTGAGACAGAAGCTGATGACAGTGAAAGAATACACTGAGGAATTCTACAGACTGAACATCATAGCAGGTCATCGGGAGAGCGATGATGAGAAGGTTGCTAGATATCTGAATTATCTGAGATATGACACTCAGGATGAATTAAGCATGCTAACCATCCGAATGGTTGAAGATGCTTATCAAATGGCTCTGAAAGCAAAGGAGAAGCTGAGCCAAAAAAAAAGTCAAAGAGGCCAAGGTAGAAGTCAGCCCAGAAGCAAGGTAGTTGCCCAGGATAAATACCAAAAGCCCAAGGAGGAATGGAAGAAACCTCAAGGTAAAGTTGAGAGAGGTGGAACCTCACAGCGAGGACATCAATATGCTGAACTGAGAGGACAGCATAATGAGCATAGGGGAGATTATGTTGATGGAAAGACTTTTTCTCGTACTAGAGGCAGAGGAAGAGGAAGAGGTGGAGAAATTACATGATTCACATGTGGAAAGAATGGGCACAAGTCTTATGAGTGTCCAGAGAAAAAGAAGGACATTGGAGAAGCTCACATCACCGAAGCGTAGAGGCAGGATGTTGAGGCAGAAGACACTGAAGGCAGAAGATCGCTTATGATGTGAAAATCTCTTTTGACACCCGAGAAGGAGGTGGAGAGTTCAGTCCAGAGGAGCAGATTATTTCGGACTGCTTGCAAAACCAAGGACAGGGTGTGCAAGGTTATTGTAGATAGTGGTAGCACGGATAATCTCATTTCAACCGAGATGGTGGAAAAGCTGGAGTTGGAGATGATTGATCATCCAAGCCCGTACAAAATTTCCTGGTTGCAGAAAGGACACCAGGTAACTGTTACTAAACAATGCTTGGTTGAATTCAAGATAAGTGGATATAATGATAAGATTCTATGTGATTTTATTCGCATGGATGTTTGTCATTTATTGCTGGGTAGACCATGGCAATATGACATAAATATGATTCATGATGGGAGAATGAACACATATACCCTAGAGAAGAATGGGAGAACCCATATGTTGCTTCCAATAAAGGATAACGAAGTGAAGCCAGAGGTAAGAAACACAGTACTTCTCATGAGTGGGAAGGAACTTCTTACCGAGGTGAAGAAGAAGGAGGATCCATAATTCTTTGTGGTCAGGAAACCAAGGATTGTTTTGACTAGCACAAGAGTGGATGATTTACCAGAAGAAATTTAGGAACTGCTGGAAGAGTTCGCTGATATAGTCATGGATGAACTACCTCATTCGTTACCACTGATAAGAAGTGTGAGTCACCATATTGACCTCATACCAGGAGCCAGTTTTCCAAACAAAGCCACATACAGATTGATGCCGTAGGAGAATGAAGAGGTTAAAAAGTAGGTCCAGGAGTTATTGTACAAAGGGTTGGTCAGGGAAAGCTTGAGCCCATGTGCTGTTCCAATAGTACTCAGTCTGAAGAAAGACGGAGGTTGGAGGATGTGTACTAACTCAAGAGCGATTAATAAGATAACCATCAGGTACAGGTTTCCATTGCCGAGGATGGATGATCTGATGGATTGCCTGAGTAGGGAAAGGTATTTTTCAAAGATTGATTTGAAAAGCAGATATCACCAGATTCGCATGAGAGAAGGCAATGAATGGAAGACAACCTTCAAAACAAATGAAGGGTTGTATGAATGGCTAGTCATGTTGTTTGGCTTGATGAATGTGCCAAGTACATTTATGAGGTTGATGAATGAAGTGCTAAAAGAGTTCATCGGGAAATTTGTCATTGTGTATTTGGATGACATACTGATTTACAGTAAATCAGTGGCAGAACACTTAGAAAATTTGGCTATTGTGATGCAGAAGCTACAGTAGGAGAAGCTATTGATAAACATGAAGAAATCTTCGTTCATGAATATGGAGATCATTTATCTGAGATTTGTTATTTCGGCAGATAAGTTGCGAATGGATCTGGAGAAGGTGGAAGTAGTTAAGAATTGGCCATCACTGAAAAATGTATTTGAGGTGAGAAGTTTCCATGGTTTGGCTAGTTTCTACCAAAAGTTCATTAAGAATTTCAGTGGAATTAGTGCAGCAATGCTGAATATAGTGAAGAAAAGACATAAATCTTTTCATTGGACACCAGAGGCCGAGAAAAGTTTCAACTTGTTGAAATGGAAGATCATGGAACAACCGGTTTTGGTGTTGCTGAATTTCCAAAAAACATTTCAGGTGAAGTGTTATGCAAGCGGGTTTGCAATAGGGGCGGTCTTAAGTCAGGAAGACAGGCCGATCGCATATTTCAGTGAGAAGCTGAATGAGGCGAAGGTGAAATACTCCACATACGATAAGGAATTTTATGCTATCATTCAGGCACTGAAGAAGTGGAGGCATTACTTGATCCCGAAAGAATTTGTTCTATATAGTGATAATTGGGCATTGCAGTTTGTGACTCAACAGGATAAGTTGAATCAGAGACATGTAAAATGGGTAGAGTATATGCATAATTTCACATTTGTGATTAAGCACATTTTTGGTACTACTAACAAAGTTGTTGATGCTTTGAGAAGGAAGTGTTTTTTGTTGCAGGAGTTCCGAGTCAAGACGTTAGGTTTTGATGATCTCAGGAACATGTACAAAGATGATCAGGATTTCAAGGAAGTGTATGAGGCAACTAAGAATTCAATTCTCAGAGATAGGAGCCAGTGGGCAGAGTATATGATCCAGGAAGGATTGATCTTTAAGGGTAATCAACTATGTATTCCAAAATGCTCCATGAGGGAGAACCTGTTGAAGGAAAAACACAGTGGAGGATTGGTCGGACATTTCGGTCTTGATAAGACGTTCACAAAGCTAAGTGAGTCATACTTTTGGCCAGGGATGCAGTCAGAGGTCAAGAGATTTGTGGACAGATGCAGAATTTACCAGCATTCGAAGGGAAGAAGGAAGAATGCAGGTTTGTATCAACCATTACCCATACCAGAGAGGCCATGGGATGAAATCAGCATGGATTTCATATTGGGATTGCCAAGGACGCAAAGAGGATTTGACTCTATATTTGTGATAGTGGATAGATTTTCTAAGATGGCACATTTTATCCCATGTCATAAAACCAGTGATGTGACTCACATCGCAAATCTGTTTTTCAAAGAAGTCATTTGACTTCACAGCCTACCGAAAAGCATAGTTTCTGACAGAGACACAAAGTTCATAGGGAATTTCTAGAGGACCTTATGGAAGAAGCTGGGGACTAACTTGATGTTTAGTTTTGCGTATCATCCACAGACGGATGGACAAACAGAGGTGGTCAACAGGAGTCTGGGAGACTTACTGAGGAGCTTGGTGACAGAGCACCACAATAGTTGGGACAACATATTGCTGCAGGCAGAGTTTGCATATAATGACTCAGTGAACAGGAGCACAGGCAATAGTCCATTTCAGATTGTATATGGTATATAGCCGAGAGGAGTTTCTGAACTGAGGGATTCAGGACAGACTGTGATTAGCAACACTAGTGTAGAAGAAATCGCTGAGGCGATGAAAGAACTTCACAACCAGGTAAAGGAGTGACTGCAGAATTCGAGTCAAGAGTATAAGCGCAGAGCCGATCAGTGAAAGAGACAACTTTAGTTCAAAGTTAGTGATCTAGTTATGGCACATTTGAGGAAAGAAAGGTTCCCAAGAGGAACATATAATAAATTGAAAATGAAGAAAATCGGATCGTGTAGGGTCTTGAGGAAGTTTGGGACAAACGCTTATGAGATTGAGTTACCGGATGGGATTGGAATATCTCCGATATTTAATATCTCATATTTGTACCCATACAGAGCGGGAGAAGCAGGAACAGGAGATGAGCAGCCAGTGATCCAGTGGATGAAACAATTGTCAGTTGCAGAGAAGCCGCAGATGGAGTGCATACTGGACAGGAGAGTGAGTAAAAGGACCAGACGAAAGAAATACTTCGAGCATCTGGTCAAGTGGAAGAACCATCCAGTTGATGATTCCAGCTGGGAGAGTGAAAGAGAGATCCAGAAGCATGGACAGACCGTGCAGGAGCTCATGGAAAGGAGCCCATGAAAGTTTTCAAGCGAGGGAGTATGATGCAGGAGCATTGCCAACACATCAAGCGATCCAACGCGAAAGTGGAAGACAGCTGGACAAGCCAGCACCAATTTTGAAAACACTTTGGAATTGTTGCGCAAATCTTAAATGAGCCATTAAGATGAGGCACACTTGTATATGTAAATGGACCTTGAGCAGATTGCTCTCGTCCTTAGGTAGATAGACGACATTGAAAATAGTTAATGCAGGTAGATAGAAATTTAATTCTAGATTTGATAGCTGTAGAGCGCAAGAGGGAAACGGGCTATAGACACCCTCATTGTGCATTTGTATTATCAGGGGAAGAACATAGGAGAAGCAGAGAATTGTGTAAAGAACACCCATGTACAGATATTTGAATTAATAGAAGGACTTGGTTCAAATCCATGGTTTGCGTTATTCTCTGTGTATTGTTGATATGCTCATGAATGTTTGCTTCCTGTTATACATCTTCTTTTATATGCTGTGTATATGATTTCATGTTTGAATTGAAGTCTGAGAGGGTGAAGGAATGAGTTTCAATTGTTTCTATATTTGAGCCAGAGGATTCCTGCAAGGAGTGCAGTTGAAGTTGTCTGCAAGGAGTGCGTTGACAGAGGGTTCAAATAGAGATAACTTTTGTTCTCATTCGCCCAAGAGTGAAAGTGGGTTACAGGAGCTGTGCAAGGAGTGCACAAGCTAAGCTAAGTCTCAGAGTTGCGATTCTGAGCGAGAGAATTGATATACTACTACTGCAGGCGTGCGCAGAGTCGAAAAACTTCAACACTTAATCGAGGTTGAAGGTTTACCACAAGGAGTGTGTGCAAAGGGTGTTTCTGAGGAGGAATTGAAAGCCATGGAAAAGATCAGGAGGAACAGACCTTTGAATTCATTGAAGGATTGCACAGAGGAGTTGTGTTTGAAGTGTTCAAGTAGGCACTACGAATTTATACGCATGTGAACAAGTCTTCGTGGAGGAAGTACTTGATTCATTTCACATAATTCATCAGGAAGGATAGATAGTCAGAATTCCCCAAGTAGAATTCACGAATCACAGTGAGCCGTTGGATCTGGTGGATGTGCAGGGGAGATACGATGATGTATTCCCAAAGGGTTCAAATCTCAGGAGGGTCAGAGCCATTGATCAGCTCCACGAGGGTCATTGGATCCACACGCATATCGTGGATCGGGTTTTCGTGAGTCGAAGTTCCAAATTATTGCATCAAGAATCGCGATATCGCGATACGCGATATCCCGACAGTCAAAGGGACAGTGTGTGGGCCACAAAGGAGTCGGCGAGTGCAATATAGGTGGCATGAGTGATCGGGATCTCACCGCGAGAAGTCCCGATACAATAACATCAGGATTCGCGATCCTGCAAACCCTGAATTCCCGACAGAGGTGACAGGACATGAGAAGTCAACTTGCACGTGTGCATCATGGTTTTGGCGCATCGGGTATCGGGAGTCGGTAAACCAAGGTGTTTGATCTCGTGAGTAGAGAAATCATGATAAGGAAAGTTCCGACAGGGTAAAGAAAAAATTCAGCGTTGACTGGCCATTGGGTCTCGGGGATTCGAGAGCCCAGTGATCGACCATTAGATTTGCAAAGTCGTGAGTTCCGATTCCTCGATAATCAAAGGAAGGGGATCGAGTGATAGTTTTGTGGGTGTGGATTTTCCGATAGGGAAATAGAAGAACCTTGGCATTCTTCGGGCTGAGGGAAAGAGAAGATCCTGTGAGAGCGGACGTGCCTGCGGGTGTGGCTGCATCATCCCTCAGACTTTCTCTTCTGAGGCGTCCCTCCGACTTGTGTTACCTCAACACAATATATTTCAGGTGATCATGTCTTATCACAAGGTTTTCATGGCTCAGTAGTAGCCATTTTTCATCATCTATTCTTTCTGGACAAATCTTTCTTCTCACCCGCATCACAGGCATACAAAAATTCATGAGACATCATCATAAATTTTAAATTCAAAAATTTTCTTGTAAATTTGTCACCCATAGATTTCCAAATTCCATATTTTGTTTTCATATTTGTTCTGTATAGGAACCAGATTCATAATTATGGGACTTTCCTTCCCATAGTGGTTTGGCTTAGTAGATAATTGGTCTTTCTTATGGGCTTACAACGCTTCCATATCCAAGACTCCTTTTCTTCCTGCACCTTCAACTTCAATCAACCAAACAAATTATTAGTTTCCCATGCACATATATTTTATTACACCTTTATAACGTCATCAAAAAAAATTCAGAGTTGTGCATACTAACAATCAATTTCACTTTCTCAAAAAGGGAAATACCGTTCCTATAGTTTGGCTCAAGAGGCAATCAGTCTTCATTATGGGCTTACAATACTGCCATATCCAAGACCTTTTTTCTCCCTGCAATTCATTCTTTTCATAGCCAAACAAACTGTTAGTCTCTCATGTATCTATGTATATATACATGTATATTCAAAGCCATGCATACTAGCAGTTCATCACATCTACATAAACATAAAAAGAGAATCCCATTCCTTTCCTATGCCTCTTTCAACATACCACACCTTTCAAAATGTAATTCAACATTTCAAAGGGTTTAACAAACTGCTGTAGGAAAATCTCCCTGCGGACAGGTAGATCACCTCTAAGAGCTTGACCTTAACTCTAAGATAGAAAATTCTTAACGTGGACACTGACCTCCTTTCAAATCTATCCAAACTAACACATGAGAAGGAAGGATAACAACAGTACCTTTTTATCGATGTTTGTCCCTGCACTCTTCAAGTTGCGCTTCGATCCTTTTCTCCTTGCTGAATCCTGTGGACAAACAAGATACGAACACTTCCTACTCTATTGATATTAGCTTGTAAATAGATCTATCTATCAACGATAAGTTCATGTAACATTAGACACAAACTAGAAAGAAACAGGCCAAGCGTGCCATATTGATGAGAATAATGACAGTAGTACTTACAATCATAGATGTGAATGCGACAGCTTCGTCAAGTCCCCTTCGTCTAACCCTTTCTCAAAAGATCCACAACCTGGGCAACAACAACTTCACTGATCACTCTCCTTTGGATGACTGTGTGTTTCCTATGAGATCATAGGTTTCATGCTAGCAATTCCTCCTCGTTCCAGCACCACTTATGAGATCATAAGTTTGGTGTGATTCTCCATTTCCAATCCTCTTTCACCATTAGAAAGATTTCTTATATATCCTTGGAGAGGCTCTAACCACTTGAGATATCCTTGGGGAAGTTGAGGATTTGCCTCCTTCAGTTGAGGATCTTCCCTAAGATCATGGATGGACTAGGGATTCGAATCCAAATGCCTTCCAAGAATGAAAATATGCTTCCCCCATTCATCTCAATAGCTTAACAACTGCCCAGAATAGGTAGCGCTCCCTCAAAAGGGCCATCAGAGCGTTGTAGCACTCCCTAGTAGGCTTTAGGGGGCGCCAACACTCTCAAAATATATAGCTCTCCCTCAGAAGGGCCAGGGGAGATTTATAACGCTCCCTGATAGTGCAAGGGGGAGAACCGGCGCTCTGAGATAGTGTAAGGGGGAGCGCTCCCCTCCAAAAACTCAGTTTTTGAGGTGCTTTCAGATGGCAAAAGGTTTGCAAGCTTGTTGACTCATTTATCCTCTTCCAAATCAAATGTTTGAGGTGTTTGAAGTGTCTTTCTCATGTCGTTATAGGCATGACATAGGCATCATGGCAGTATGCTTTGTTTGATGTTTGCGACACTTGTGAGGAACATGCGACACTTGCGACCTTGTGAGCAAAATGCGACACTTGTGACCTTTGTAACAACGACACTTGTGACACTATCAAAGTGAGTAATTTTGATGTATAATAGATTTCCCCCCAAAGTATGAAGTTAGAATATGCGAACTAATGACTGAAATACTTTGTGGACATTCAAGCAAGGGTATAGACTCGGAGAACCTGACGAAAGTTGCACACAAACATCCAACAAATATCATGACATATTTCAAAACCCAAGGCAGGCATACCTATGCTTGGGTGATCAAGACTTGCGAGATATGGTCGCCATAAAATACACTGCAGATCCATAATTGTATTGATAAAAAGGTATAGCCACCAAAAATACAATGTGGATATATACTTTGATGACTCGAACTAGTCGTAGTCATGAAGAATACACAGTGGATCTACGAGATGACAAGACATAGCCACGACCAATAAAAAGTGGATCTATGTAACAGTGTATGTGTCCTTTGTTCAATGGAGATTCCTTCGCAGCCCAGGCGAAGCATATATCAACATGGTTTCTCAACCCAGGGTCTTCTTACCAATCCCGATGTGGTACGATTCTAACCATGTGAATGGATATCTTGATCTCAAACATGGAAGAAACCACTTGATTACCGGTCAATGGTGTGAACCGTTAACAAGTGCAAGGGAGATCACCATTAATGTCGATGATTCCCAAGGTACCCTAGT
>JASDQU010107565.1:110833-125421 GCA_032191745.1 Picea mariana
TTCCCATATTTTATGTTGCATTTTCTACTTGCGTCATTCACCCCATCGTTGAGTTGTTTTCTTACAAGATCTCACTTACCGTTATCACAATATCCCTTGACCATCCACATCTTTCATTATTTGGCCTCTATTTTTCATCCATCTACCTATGGAGAGAAATTTTTTTGAGAGTGGATCTCACTTGCCAGTTCCATTTGCATTCATTTTTCTTAGCTCACTTCCATGCACTTGGAATATAGGAGCACACTATTAAAGAACTCATTCTCTCTAGACAAGTACACTTTTCTCTCTTTTTAGGACTCGTTAAAAGACACGAAAAATACACTTAAACTTTTACCTATTTTTCAAAATCGTAAAAGGACATGAAAAAGACACAAAAAAGACAACTATCGAGTACACTTTTATCTCTTTTTTCAGACTCATTAAAAGACACGAAAAAGACACCTCTCGAGTATACTTTTAACTATTTTTTGGGATCGTTAAAATTGAACAAAAAAGACACTACCGAGTACACTTTTATCTTTCTTTCACACTCATTAAATCATGAAGGAGACACTAAAACACCAAAACAAATAAAAAAGAGTGGGGTTTTTTCACCATTTATCTATTTCTGAAATGGAAACGTAAGTCAAGTTTTCCTTGAACATGGAACTTGTTTGAGTCATCATCTTATAGTTGGGTTTTAGATTTCCTAAGAGCCATCCTAGTAATACGATTCATAGATAATCCTTCGGCTAGTTACTCTTCTAGTCATCATGGAGAGTCATTCAATGCCTCCTGCATTATTTCCCTATATTCTCCTAGATCTTGAGTCTTGCTACCAAGTCACCTTTGTGTCATGCTATATGTTCAAGGGAAATTTAAGCCCGAGTCAACCATCTGTTGTTTTTTTGACTTTCTGAGTCATCCATCCCTGTGTCAGTTGTACTGGGTGATTCTATCTCTTAACATCATCTCTCGGTGTATGTTTCGTGTCGATTGATGGGGGATACATTAAGGCCCTCCTTTGATGGATCTCTTCTTATCGAATTACACATGATGATGATGATGATTAAGGTCCACTAAGACAAAATTGGTCTATCAGACCTTAAGAGAGTAAGTGATTACTTGTGATTCTTTAGAATTTTGTTTTTGTGCTCGAAAAGCATTAAGAGAAGTTTTCCAAGATTACCATACTTTTGTTGAGTTAAGAGGTTAGGAAGGTTGGTAATGTGACAAATAGTTTTAAAATGATATATAATATGGGTATAGGTTGGACAATCTAAGAGAAAGTGATTTTGATCTTCAACCTTCTTAGTGTCACAAAGGTGATACACTCTTTCTTCCTATGGTGTTTTAGGAATTGCCCAATGCCCAGTTTCACTATGGAGCTCGTGATAATTTTTTCTTATCTTAGAAATGCTTATTTTTTTTCTTTACACTTGGAAAAATAGATAGATAATTTTTATCTTCTATATTAGGGTTGATTGCATCCTTATAATATCTTAATTTTCTTTTTTCCTCTAACTCTTTATCACACCACATTTTCTCCTTAAATTTTGATTTGACGTTTTTTTTAATAGTATCTTTATTCTGCAAAATGGTGTCTTCCATGATTCCCCAATAGTTTAGCCAAGACCAAGCATCTTTATGCCATCCTTTCTTGAGTCGATGGTGGTTATGACTTGATTTTGAAGCAATTTTAGGAGCCTCTTGTCTTCCATGTTGTTTAACTTGTTCTTATACATTAGGTATATAGTCATATCCATGCTCTCAATGGGGGAGAGGCTTGTTTTTAAGAGGAGGATTGGATAGGGCGTATTTCCTTTAATTTTGAGATTATAGGTTATAAAATTCTTTTGTATTTGCTCTATCTTTATCCTGGAATCATGAGAGATAATACAACCCCATACTTCACATCCATAAAGAATAACAGGTATAACAAGAGTCTTAAAGAGGAGTTTCTTCTTATCCTAACTCCAAAGATCAACTAATTTACAATTGTTTTCAAGCCCATAATAAGATTTCCATCCCCAAATAATCCTTTTCTCAATGCTATAATTCCAATTAAGCTTGTGGTGAATATCAATTCCAACATATTTGTATGAATTCACTTCCTCCAAGTTGTTGTTGTCATATACGAAGGTATCATAAGTGATCTTATTGTATTTAATAATCATGACCTTGGTGTTATCGGTATTAACAATCATACCCATATTGGAGAAAAAATCCTCGAGTATTCTTAGTTGGTTTTAAAGATCATGGGGACTCCTTGCCATAAGAACAATATCAATGGCATAAAGAAGAAGATTGATGACTATACCAGTGAGAGTAGGGCCGACACAACCTTCTTTTTCCAAGCAATATTCTAACTTGTCAATGTATATGCCAAAAAGGGTAGGGGACAAGGGACAACCTTATTTGACTCCAATATTGCAGTCAATCTCTTTTGACCAGCCCTGAGTGTTTTTAAACTTAGCAATAACGTTCTCATACATCCTTATTGCAGATCAACTCGAGAGGCATTTTTATCTCTTCCAACCTATTCCAAAGGTTTTTCCTAGGAACCATGTCAAAAGTTTTTCTAAAGTCAACAAAACAACAAAAAAGATTGGTTTTAGTATTGCAGAACTCCTATGCAATGATCCTAAAGTTAACAAGATGGTCCACAGTTGAATAATATCTCCTAAAACTGGCTTGGCCTTTAGCTCTTTTACCGTTAATTTCTATCCAAAGGCTAATCTTCTTTTCCAAAATAATTCCATAAAGCTTGGATAAAATTGAGTTAATCACAATGGTCCTATAATTAGAGGGAATGTTTCTATCCCCATTTTTAAAAATAGAAACAATGAGGATATGCAACCATGGTTTAGCAAAGCCTTGCTTCACTGTTAAATTGAAGAGCCTGTGTATGTGAGGGATAAGGATAGGACCTCCGATTTTAAAATTTTCATCTTGGTAGCCTTCAATGTCCTTAGCTTTCCCATTTGCAAGTCGCTTAACCCCGAACCCTATCTCATCTAAAGAAAAAACTTCTTCCTTTGTAGGGACTATAGGAATGGTGTCCATGGCATTAGGGAACTCGTAAATAATTTTAAGGTAGGAATTCCAGTCCCTTAAGGGAATCCTATTATTTTCTTTATTATTGCGGTTTAATATAGTACCTTTTTTTCCTTTTAATTAGGGCTTTGTATGTATTGATCTTATTGAGCTGTAAGGACTCATTAGAAGCATTCTAAATGGATTTCCTAGCAATTCTACATTCTTTATCATACCAAGGATTGGTCGTTCTATTATTCTTTTTATAGGACACCTCGAAAGAGAACTTGTTAATAGAAGTGGAAAGGGTAGTTGTAAAATAATGATAGAGTTATTCAATATTTTCCTTATAAGTTAGGAGATTTAATTTACTATTTAAATCCTTGGATAAAATGTCAACTTTATTTTTGTCAAAGCGCAAATTCCTTTGATTATCATAATTCTCTTCAATGGTGTTCCTGTGAATGGAAAAATTTAGAGTTAGGGTTAAAGGTTTATGATCAGAGTCGGGCCCATGGTCATTTAAAAGGTCAAAAGTTGTTATTTGGTTGGAAACAGGGATATCAGATATCACATCATTTACGACACTACTATCTAGCCCATGAATGCAAGTCATTTGGTTGGATTGTGGCCACTTCATTACTCCATTGCAAATTATTAGGTCTTGAGAGCTGCAGAGATTGACCAACTCAGTACCAAACAAATTCTCAATTAGGTATTTAGAGCTTCTTTTGTAGATATTAGATAAAACAAGGTCCTCATCTAGCCATACAGGATTGTGGTTGGAATCAATACTTAAAAGAGTAGCTTGTTTAGTTGTAGTCCTATTATTAAAGTTTCCTAGCAGGAAAATATTACCTTCATTTTTCAAATATAAATATCTTGTTCTAAATTATTATAGGGACAATTGTTATCTATATTTTTTTTCTTATAAAAAGTAGAATTAATAGGTGAAAAATAGCAAATTGTTATATACATCTTCTTAGCATTGGTGTCTGAAATGTCTATCCAAATGTATTGATTGAGAGGGTCAATCTTATGAATTTGAATGTGAGGAGACATGCTCTTTCTAATATAACAAGCTATGCCTCATATCCCTCTACGGTGGTATTTTTTGTTCCATTCCAACCACAAGAGAAATCCTTCTATGTTAGGGACCTTAGACTCCTCATGCTCCCAAGTTTCAACTAGAAAAATAATATCAATATCACTCGGGATCCAACTTATCATAGGACCTTTGCGCCATGGAAAGCCATGACAATGCCAAAAAAGGATCCTAAGTGTCCCAAATTCCTATTTATTATTATCCTTCTAGTCTCTATCCTTAAAAATATCTTTTTGATTTCTAATTATTGCCCATTTTCCTTCTTTCCTAGCTTCTTTTACCTTTTGAACTTCCTTCCTTAATTCAACTTGGTCTTCGGGAATGAGGTCTTCATTTATATATATTCCTGATCCTTTTAAGTTGGGAGATTTACTAAGTATGCTATATTTATGGTCATTACAACTTACTTTGACACAGATCAACCTATCTTTGTGATCAATTATTTTTCCTAGCCTATTTGCTTCTACGAGGCAAGTTGTATCAATTTGTGATTTATTATTTAATTCTTCTTTTACTATTGCTAGCGTATCCTCATATTCTTGTTATTTTATACCAAAAATTATGAGTTTCAAGGCTATTTTGTTATGCTCATGGTCCAGTTCGATTAGCTTATTCATTTCCTCTTTGATGGGTTTGATATCCAATTTGTTTTCCATATTATTGAGGGTCAAATTGTTGGTTAGTTTTTCTTCTAGCTCTTTAATCCTATCTCTCAAGTTGTGATTTTCTTAAACCTCTCCTTCTTGGGTTGATTTTTTTATGTTTTTCCATTTCTTGAATCCTATCCTTCATTGTTTGGAATTCAGTCTTGAACCCTAAGAATCTATCCTCTATTTCAGTTTGAATGGTATCTATAAGAGAGGGATATAGAAACCATCTAGTAACTTGGATCTTGTAGTCCTCAGTGGAAAGAAACTCAGGTCCTCAGTGGCATGCCTTCTCATGATCAATAGTGGGTTTACATCACTGACCCATGATTGACCAATTTTACGAGTGTTCAATATCATATCCTCCATTCACACTCACTAGATTGTACTAGGTACATTGGGAGTCATTTTCATCATTGGTGGGTCCCCTTGCTTCTGTTAACGATACACTTCAATGATCGATAACCAGACGAGTTCTACCATGCTATAAATCAACTCATCTATTCACATGTTGTAGAATTGTACCATTGGGGTTTGGGACGAATACCTTGGGTTTTGGCCCACATACTTCATTCAGAACACCCCTCCCAAGTTGTGATGGAGTATCACTTATATATGAGTACTTTGAAGACTTTGGGGGCACTCTCCTTAATTCTCATTGTCTTTGTGAATCTCAGGGATGATTTTAGGGGCTAAATTTCGTTCATGGGCTAATTTTCCATGGTTTTTCCAAAAACAAGATTCGTTATTTTCAAAATGATTCGCCCAAATTCTATAGGATAAAATTATTTTACCTTAAAAATCACCAAAATTTTATAAAAACTATATAAAATCCTTAGAAATTTGAATTTTTTTTCAAAAATATCGCCAAACATTTATAGTTCACATATGAAGGATTAGTAAGTTTCGCCAAGGTTTTTACATTTTAAAATAAATTTCCATCCTTAAAATCATCCTTGTTTGTGATGTATATGCTATGACATAGATCCACATTGTATTTTATCGTAGCTATGATCTTATTGATGACATGGATTCACCATGTATTCTTTCGTGGCCATGGTATTGCATTTCATGTCATGGATATGTAATGTATTTTTTTGGTGGCCATGCTTTGATACTCTTTAGAGCCTGAATATGTCTACCTTGGGGATGGTCTATATATTCCTTTATCCTTGGTGTATGATTACATGTACTCTTTGACCTCCGTACCTCTTTTATCTCTCCTCACGCTGCCTCACATGGATACTATTTTATTGTAATGTGTTTTAGCCATCAATTCCTTTCTCGACCTCACACATTATGGGGCATATGTTATAGCCTTAATCTCCACTCTATAGGGTTAGAGAGGAACACAACAAAAGATGCAATTCAAGACACAACCCTTAGCTCATGATTCATACAACTTTTTAGGGGTGTCGTTGGTCATCTATGGGATAACCAATGACATGTTGCTTGTCATCATTTCACAACAAGCGACACCCTTTGTAATATTCTAGATTCATGTAGTTTCAAAGAGGTAAGCAAGGGATGAGTTGGTTTTTCATGGCATGAGCCTTGGAACTCACATCATTTGAGTCTCCACTAGTCTCTAGAAGATCTAGAAGTTATTGACAAACCTCTTCCAAGAATCTATATAAAGAAGACAAATTTTGAGCATGAAGGAGGAAGAATCATTTATAGATACAGGTTGCTAAAATTCAGAGGTGCTTCTCCATCTACATCAGTTGCAGTCAGGTTTCCTAGCTTGGTTGAGAAGTCGAGGAGGAGCAAGGAGCAAGGGGCAAGGAGTAGTGCATCTACACCAAGAGGTAATAGTATTGATGCACTTATGTCATTTGAATTAATGGACCATTGGTTTTTCCCTATGGATGTTTGTATTTCATGCATGAATGTTCAGATCTGATTTATTCTTTCATATATCATGTTAGTTTCAAACTGGATCTAGGATTCTAACACTAGGAAGAGAAGTAGAATGGTATTGTTTTGTATCTTGTGTGCAAGAAGTAGGTTGCAAGAGCTGGAGCTGCAACTTCAAGACCACAACAACCAGGACACACAAAGGACAACCTTTAGGAAAAGGTATTCCATTCCACCATTTCTTAGTTTAAATGTGAATTCATTTTCTTGTTTCAAGAGGAAAGACATAGAATTGTATCCCATTGTTTGTCTAGGATCAGTAGGAAGATCCTAGGGAGATCTTACTATTCACCCATGATATTTTCTCCATAACATTAACATTTATGTTTTAGGGACATACTTCATCTAATGTTTGGGTGTTATCAAGAGTAGAGGATTAGGACCTGGATTTTATGTATCCTTAGATGGTCAAGGTCTTTGTTGATGCCTTTTATAACCACTAGTGTTGACCTCTAAAGTGATAATAAGATTGTGGGTATCAACTTTTATGCTTCAATCCCATACATCGTTTAATATTCTTGTTAATAATTAAGCACCGGTGATTCAATACCATGGATTTTACCTAGCCCTCTGATGAATCTCATTGTCCCATGCCCTTTTGCATAGGTGGTACATTGGCGAGGAGAATCTCTTGAACCACAATGAGAACTTTGGTATCAAATTTTATGTTTATAGACTATACTTCATCTAATATTTTAGTTGTAATCAAGCAGTGATGAGTCAAAACCATGGTTTTCACCTAGCCCTTAAATAACATCCTTGTCCCATATAACAACCTAGAATTGGCAGACGCTCCTTAGTCCCTTCAATAGCTATGTAGAGAGCTTCTTTCCTTCCCTACTAGTGGTGGGATGGGACTTGACATAGAAGGAGAGAAGCGGTTAGTTTACCCCCATATCTAGTGTTTCAATTTGAAACAATGGTTAGAGATGTGCCATGGATATTAGAGGCAGGGGTAAGGGAAAATGCAATGATAGCATCAAAGACAAATGTGATGCACTACTAAAAATAGGAATACTATAAGTAAAGGGTAAAATAGTACGTACTTCTTATGATGCTAACACTATTGTTGTTCGATTTCCCTATGACTTTGTTGGCTCTTAGGTACAACCATGTTTTTTATTTTAGGCCAGGGCTTTTTGAACTTTTAGGTGTCACAACCATTATTGAGGGATAACGTTCCTTTGAACGAACCCAAGCTAGTCATCCAGATATCTTGACTTGCATATCTATTATATAATATAGCTTTGTAGTTGGTCCCTTTAGCATGTAGTCGAGCTGGAGTTCAAATTCAAAGCAGTCTAGCCCATACTAGTAGCCAACCATACGACCTTGTAGGTGAGGTGGCCGAGCCCTCTCCCAATCAATAACCTTTGATAGGTTGAGCTTTCCTTAATAAGCAAGCCATAAATGACCTTTTACATATTTTCCCTTAAATCTTAAAGAAATACAACTTCTTCATAATTACTCAAGCTAATTACCATACTTCTTTCCATGACATTTAAACACACACTTCTCTTCCTAATTACCTTCCTATAATAGGTATATCTTTGTTAAAGCTATTTGACAAACATCTCCTACCATGTAACCTTATTAAAAACTACAACATTATGTCGTATTATATGGCTAAGACTACATCCAACCCAACTAAATTGTCAAGACACATTTATTATTTCATAAAATAGAACATACACATTTATAAAAGGAGTAAAATATTGGTAAGCGAGTATCACAATCAACTAATGGGCTCCCAATTAACGTTTGAACCTTGGCTTCCTCAACACAACATTTAAAAAATGACATGACAAACACATCTATGAGACAATCTATTTAGTTAAAGTATTGATGATCTTTACCATGGCCATAGTCACATCAAATTGCCATAAATATCCCTTTTCTTATTGTTGTTGAAGAAATTTTAGAATCTCCTATGTAAGGAGAAGCTTTTAGTTAATGAAATTGCATAGCAATCACAATCCATGCCCCTAGTTGCCACGAGTTTTAACATATGTTTTTTTTTCTTTTTCTTAAACCCCCTCTATAGCTAAGCTTTGTAGCATCTCAACGAGAGGTCCTTTGAAATTCAACATCTCCAAGGGAGTCTCTTATGGACATGCTTTTATGTTATATTTTATCATTGTCATTGAAGTTGTCAAAATGATTACATGTTTTATCTATTATTAAAAAATTATAATGATGAGTTTGTCAAAATGATTACAAGTTTTATCTATTTTTGAAGTTGTCAAAATGATTACATGTTTTATCTATTATTAAAGAATTATAATGATGAGTTTGTCAAAATGATTACAAGTTTTATCTATTATTAAAGAATTATAATGATGAGTTTTATTTATTATTAAATAATTATAATGATGATTGAAATTCAAAATTATGAAATCATTTACAATAAAATTATGTTTATTTTATGCAATGTAAGTAATCAAGTGTAATAATTGAGATAGTTATAATTATAATAATAATTTAAATTTTAAAAGTAAATCAATTAATTATATTTTAATTTAATTTAATATGATCATTTACAACAAACCTTATTATTGTGTTAATCTAGTTAAACGAGCATGTTGAATCTTCAAATTACAAGATATTGTCGATGTAATATGAAAATACAATGTTAGTATGATGCATTCATTTATCACTAGTATTGGCACCATGTGAATTGAAAGTTGATGTAGATTAATGTTGTGTTGTAGATCAAACTTTAATCACAAATTTATGAATAAACATAAACACAACGAGAAAGAGAGATCAATCACATATAAAGGGTGAAGCGCAATGAAACTTAAAAAATTAATTACATATAGGTAAAAAGGGACTTTGCAACCTTTAAACATGCTAAGCCTTATTAATACATAAAGGTGAAAGGGATTTGATGGAATATATATATATATAAAAGGTAAAAGGGACTTTGAAACTATAAACATGCTCAAGCATGCTGATACATAAAGTTTCATATATACAATTTATAAATTAATATTATATTTTTTTAAAGTTTTTTTTGAAAAACATACCCAATGGTGGTAGAGGTTGTATCGTATAACCTAAGTATCTTAGTTAAGGTCTTACATGCTTGCATCCATCTAATCAAATTTTAATATTAATAAATCAAATTCTTTTCTATTAATTTAAAATATTTTATTTCTATAATATTTTATTTTTATAATGATAAAAAAATATCTTAATCAATATATAAAAGTTTTGGAAAAATTTTAAAATTTAGAATGAGGGTATTTTATCACAACCTTGATTTCAAACCCATCTCACTATGATGGAGATGATTTCATGTTAAGCTTAACCACCAATATCTTCGACTCGTTTAGATATTATTTATTGTGATTTGACTTTGTAATTTTAGAAATTATAGGAGGTGTTTAATATTTAGATATTATTAATTGTGATTGATGAGTATTATTATTTTAGAAATTAGATGAGTATATTTTTGAAATTTGGGAGTTAAATTTTAAAAAGAATTAGAGATAGATACATTGTAAAAAGGGATATTGGGATGTATTTAAAATTTTCATAATTAAAATAAAAATAAATTATTGATTGTTTTGGTTTATGTTTATTCATTAAAGAGGTTGTCAATCTATAGGAAGAGGTTGTCACTCTAAAGGAAAAGAAGGAAAAAATTTAATTGCATAATATGTTGTAAAGGATTTTTGAAGTTGCGTTTATCTTGTAAGTGAATCTATAGCTTAAATGTTATCAAAATGTTTGCACAAGTTTTCATATAAAAAATGAAAACACAGGCTTTAAGAAAGTATTCAAAATCCTTTAAATGACACGAGTAAGTTTTTATAAATTCATGATTTGTTTTCAATAAGTGATTTGATTACATTTAAATTTTATGCCATGATTTTATAATAAAAATAAAAATTATTTTGAAAGATAAAAACTTTGAAAGATGATGTAGGTTAAAATAAACATATTTTGGAATCTGTTAGTATCATGATTTGCATAGTTAAGGTTATAGGTTTGTCAAAATATTTACAAAGTTATTTTTTGAGTCATTGTGTGTGTGTTTTGTTTCATGATGTCTCAAAATTCTTGGGTCATTGATCAAATAAGAAATAAGATGCAGGTAAAAAAAGAGTCAAGTTATAATCCTAAGTCATGTTGGTTTTGTTATCGCACAGTTTGTAGCTAGGATAAAAGGTTATAAGATAGAAGGCCAAACTGGTGTAACGAGAACCAATCTGTTAGCATCATGACTTGCATAGTTAAAATAAACATATTTTGGAATCTGTTAGCATCATGATTTGCATAGTTAAGGTTATAGGTTTGTCAAAATATTTACAAAGTCATTTTTTGAGTCATTGTGTGTGCGTTTTGTTTCATGATGTCTCAAAATTCTTGGGTCATTGATCAAATAAGAAATAAGATGAAGGTAAAAAAAGAGTCAAGTTATAATCCTAAGTCATGTTGGTTTTGTTATCGCACAGTTTGTAGCTAGGATAAAAGGTTATAAGATAGAAGGCCAAACTGGTGTAACGGGAACCAATCCCACCCAATGTCACCACAATGGGATGATTCTTTCTCTTTAGGGAGGTTAGGCCCAGGGGAGACGTCCCCGGTGACCCGGGGTTTTGAAGAGGCAAAAGACTAATAAGACCAAGATAATGTTTCCCCCTTCACAAGTCACCACCCAAACAGATAGTCCGGCCAAAGGCCAATAATGAAACAAAACCCCCAAAGAAGTGTACCTGCCTGGAACAACGCAACAACAAACTGATATGTGCAAGCTATTCAATGGGTTAGTACTTCATAAGACTATCTGATAAATATATAAGTAATATGGAAATAAATGTTGACGAAGTCAATGCTTATCAATAGAAATGAACAGCTATAACACTTCACCAATAAATATTGGAACAATGTGACATTCAATGTAACCAATCAACACCTTATTCAATTAATTCTTAAACCATCATTCAATCGCTCTTAAAACAAAATGTTGTTGCATTAAAGATTAAATAACCAATGACGACGTCAAATACTAAGGTTAGAGTAGTTAGGGTTTGAAATTCAAAGTTTTTTGAGAGTGTTGTGATCAATGTTTCACTTCAACATTAGAGGACTTTAGATCAGTGCCTTAGGGTTTAATGGAGTCAAAGGTGAAGAACGCAAGAGTTGAAGGATGGAAAATTTCAAGGACAAGAGGGAATAATTTTGAGGTGTTTCTAAGGCAAGGCCTCAAAATCAAAACCCTAGGGGAGAGAGGCTCACTCCGGTGTTTCTACAAAAAGGCCTTGTGCTCTCTCCTCCTTCCCGATAAAATGACTAGCTCAAGAATAAAGTATATAGCCAAAACAAGAGGGTTTGATGAGATAAGGTGTTGCTAGAGCAAGGCCTTTCAGCAAACCCTAGAAAGAGTATGGCCCTAGTGTAGTAAACCTAGGCCAGTGACATCTCACTCTTCTTAAATTCAAAATAGTACGGCTAGCAAAGAGGAAGAGGAAATAGGAGTGTAGCTATGGCTAGGCTCTTTCTTTCCTCAACAATGGCTAAAGATTTCTCTATCAGGGGACATGAGACAATGACCTACTTGTGTGCTTGTCCCCTAGGGTTTTGATTCAACAATATTCATAAACATATGCAAGAAATTAAACTACAACCATCCAATCAAGAAGTTTTGTAGAAAAATACTTACAATTCACCAAGAAATAACCATTCAAACCCTAGTTGTAACAGCTTCCTTCAAGAGAAACACCATAGAATGCCAAAAATGTCTTCCTTCAACAAGTGTGCCTCACTTAATCAGCCAAATACCCAAGATAGGGCACAAATTTCAGACCTCCTTATGGAGTGAATGAGTGATGATGAAAAAATGAGAGTCAAAATCCCTCATTTATACAAAACCTTGACCTAATTTTACATTTTAGGTCAAGTAAAAAGGTTGACAAGGCCATAATATCAAATGATATTGTTTTACATTAATTTTTCAATATAAAAACCTAATCAAGCAGAAAGGTAAGACTTCACCCCTTTCTAGGGTGACGTTAGCCCCTATTAGGGCAAGTGCAGCCTCCAGAAGCAAGACGTTAGCCCTTTTTGGGCTCCTCCAAGCTGCCACACGTGCCAACTGCCCTGTCCATCTACCAACATGCTCATGATGACATCATAAGCCTCCTGGTGATGTCCTAATCCATCTAGAGCCAAAGTCCCACTGAAAATGGGTCAATCCCCCTAGGTCCAGTTGTGTCGGGGTGCCTCTGGTGGAACATCTTATTCTTCTCCAGTGAAAAGTCTCTAATCAACCTCTCTCCTGTCTCTGCCCCCTGATGGGGTCTCAACATCCATCTGGTGGGCTCTTCAGCCCCATGGAGGTTCAAACTGATCATCTCCCCATGTGTACCGGTCCAATGGTACCTGTCCGTCGGGCATGGTCCTGCACATCAAAGGCTATGCCCTCCATGGGCTCATTAGTCACATGGATCATAGCAATGTCAATCACATCTCATCATCGACATTATTAAACATATGCACAAAATCCCTAATACATCAATCAATAGCTCAAAGACGTTACACAAGCCTACAATACAAGTCTGAAGAAAGAGACAAGGTTTCCTATTAGGCTAGTGTCCACAGGAAAAGGAAAGTTCCCGAAAATACCTCAACCAAGCCATGTAAGTGGGTGATGTGGTCAGAGGATGTCCAAGCATGTGGGTGTAGTGAAGGCTTAAAGATGCAAAAGTGTTACCTGTGGGTGCCTTTGTAGAAGGCGAGTTGTACCTGTCACGGATGCATTTTTTGCAAGCCCATTCTTGCCTTTATTCTTTTTATTCTTTTATTCTTTTTTTGCTTTTTTATTCAAGAGATAATCAGGGGACACTGCCTTGGCATGGTGACCAGAGCTAACAGTGTTACCCACAAGTACTTTCACAAAGATGAGAAGGCTGGCTCGTGATGAGACCTTTCCCTTGACCATGCAACCAAGAGTCACTGTCCTAGCGTGGTAACCAAATGGTGGCAATGTCATACTGCTAGGTACCCATGGTCCTAATAGGTTGGCTCATGATGAGATCCCCTATCCTCTGACTAGGTCTTTTTTTATTGTTTTTCTGGGTCCCTTTTGTTTCTTGCTAAGAATCCTTTTATTTCTTTCTCGGGGATCCCTGGGTGAAGCATCTTGAGGTTTTATTCTTAGGATTTTATCTTTTACTAGCTTTCTTTTACCTTCTGGGCCTTTATCCCCTTCTTCCCATGAGGTAAGATGCAGTCCTGAAAATAGGTCAACCCAATGCCCGGACAAGGGGAAAGGGATAAGTGAGCGGGAAGTAAGATGAAAAGGTGGTGCTATGATGGGAGCGGACGATGGATTTTCAGAAATCCCCCAGTGGAAAACCAAAATCTACAGATACAGGCTTGCTAGGGAACTGTGTCAATCCCCCCAAACATGGTCAAATGGGAAAATGTAAGATCCAAGCAGTCATTAGAAATAAAAGGAATCAGATGCATACATTTAAAGGTTTTAATGATCAAATGTGACATATGCCATGATACCTAAACTAATTACCTCATGAATCAAGAACCTCTTTTGATACAGGACCAAACCGATGGTGATGGATGTTGCTACTGCTGACAAGATAAAGACGATGGAAGAAGAAAAGGTGGGCCCTCTAGGGCCATTCCCAGGTCAATCCTGCTCTCGGTAGTCCATGTCTAGGACCTATGGGCCTCGAGACATGATCTCCTAATTATCCCTGAAAAGTGGGGATAACATCTGGCTCCAGCTCGGGGACATGTGCTCACCAAAGATAGCATGAGAACCTCAACATCTCTAGCATAACCTGCAGACCTGCTTGATCTCGAAAGAAGCATTAGTAACAAAAATTTGGGGTGGTAATGCCACCCCAACATACATACATATACATATACAT
>JASDQU010107565.1:127553-141970 GCA_032191745.1 Picea mariana
AGTTACAATGGAGACCTGCTTAATGGACTTATGCCTTGGTGCAAGCTTCCACGCAGTAATTGTGGATTTACCCTCCAAGGAGCCGGAGTGAGTTTGACCAATGTCTGCTCCACGTACAGTGAGACTTCCCGTCACCGTCACCTTATGTAAGACCGTAAAGGTTATGGCCACTAAGGTTACCAATTCGCAGTCAGCCCCTGGGCGGGAACAATCAACAGTCTGACCAGAATGTACGGGCAGGGTATCGAGCCCGAAATCAACTAAAAGGCTTCCACGCAGTAATTGTGGATTTATCTTGAAGTGACCCCCATAATACAATTTGACCACCACAATCAGTTAAACCATGGAGGGTTAGTCCCCGTTGCTCACCCGAATGCGACCTCGTGCGTAACCCCTGTGTGAGAGGGGGATCCCAGGCAGACTTATATGATGATTGGATTTGACTCTCCCTAACTCACGATGCTACTATTTGTTTTGGAAACTTTGGAGAGTTATGCTCACAGCCTAATCCAAATTACTAAGCCTAATCTACTATTGGTGGAGGATCCTAGAAAATAAAAAGTTCTAAATAATTTTTAATTAGTGTTGATTTTATGGCTATTCTTTACGCAAAAAGGGGTGCATGGAAGTGAAACGAATGGAATTATGACTCAGTCCAAAAAATGCATCAAATATGATAAGAATTCATTTCTTTTTTATGAACATCTATCTAAGGGAGAGAGGGAGTTCTTTTCACTAACAAGCATGAGCAAGGAATGTCCTCAAACAATTATTTTTCTCAATCAAATATTGATGTGATGCTAAAACTTTTGAGATGCATTCTAACATGCACAATCAATCATGAAGATGCTTTTTATTGTTTGTATATGAATAATGATCAATTCAACACAATTCTCGTCTTTCTAATTATCTTCTTGAATGAACGAAAAATCCGACCAAAACAAGCAATAATCATACAAACAATACACCCTCTCGTTGTAATCAAAACGAAAAGCGAAAGGAAAGAAACAATCAAAGAGAAAACAAACTTCACACCCAAAAGAAAAAGTTGAAGAACAATGATCTTGACTAAAATCAAGATGAAGAGATCTGTAGGCCTTTGATGACCTTCACCAAGGTTTTTCGTTCAGTCAAAAAGAGAGAAAGACAATGGATGGGTTTCAGACTCCAAATAACAGAAAAAATCAATAACAATAGTGAAGAAGGCTACAAAATACGAATAGTAAGATGTTCGTTCTTCAAAAATACATATGTCAAGGCTGGAAGAGAAGAAGCATTGACTCACCAGGTTACTCAGTAGGAGAGACACAGAGGCAAAACCCAGAAAAAACAATTCTGGAAGGTTTATTGGCCAAAGGAGGGTTGGCGCTCTATTGCCATAGGAAAGGAGCATTATAGCGCTCTGTGCAAATCTATTAGGGAGCGTTGGTGCTCTGTTAGCACTGGGACAGGGGCGTCAGGTTCAAAAACTCCCAAAAATGTCAAAAAATTCAAAAAATTGCAAATCAATTTCGACAACTATGCTGAGTATGATGGGGTAGGGAGCCAATCTGCTCATGAAACCAATCAAAAGAAGAGTGAACCAGGTCTAAAACAATCAAGGGGTAGAACTAGGTCAATGAGGAGAAATCAAACCAAGAAATTTCGATTTGAGGCTATCTCCCCAGCGGAGTCGTCGGTTTTTGTTGTAGGAAAATCTCCCTGCGGACAGGTAGATCGCCTCTAAGAGATTGACCTTAAATCTAAGACAGAAAATGATTAACATGGACACTGACTTCCTTTCAAATCTATCCAAACTAACACATGATAAGGAAGGATAATAGCAATGCCTTTTTATCGATGTTTGTCCTCGCACGCTCCAAGTTGCGCTTCGATCCTTTGCTCCTTGTTGAATCCTGTGGACAAACAAGATACAACCACTTCCTACTCTATTGATATTAGCTTGTAAACAGATCTATCTATCAATGATAATTTCATGTAACATTAGACACAAACTAGAAAGAAACAGGCCAAGCGTGTCATATTGATGAGAATAACGACAACAGTACTTACAATCATAGATGCGAATGTGATAGCTTCGTCAAGTCCCCTTCGTCTAACCCTTGCTCGAAAGATCCACAACCTGGGCAACAACAGCTTCACTGATCACTCTCCTTTGGCTGACTATGTGTTTCCTATGAGATCATAGGTTTCATGCTAGAAATTCCTCCTCGTTCCAGCACCACTTATGAGATCATAAGTTTGGTGTGATTCTCCATTTCCAATCCTCTTTCACCATTAGAAAGCTTTCTTATATAGCCTTGGAGAGGCTCTAACCACTTGAGATATCCTTGGGGAAGTTGAGGATTTGCCTCCTTCAGTTGAGGATTTTCCCTAAAATCATGGTTGGACTAGGGATTCGAATCCAACTGCCTTTCAAGAATGAAAATATGCTTCCCCCATTCATCTCAATAGCTTAACAACTTCCCAGAATAGGTAGCGCTCCCTCAAAAGGGCCATCAGAGCGTTGTATCACTCCCTAATAGGCTTTAGGGGGGCGCCAACGCTCTCAAAATCTATATCACTCCCTCAAAAGGGCCAGGGGAGATTTATAATGCTCCCTGATAGTGTAAGGGGGAGTGTCGGCACTCCGAGATAATGTAAGGGGGAGCGCTCTCCTCCAAAAACTCAGTTTTTGAGGTGCTTTCAGATGGAAAAAGGTTTGCAATCTTGTTGAATCATTTATCCTCTTCCAAATCAAATGTTTGAGGTGTTTGAAGTGTCTTTCTCATGTCATTATAAGCACGACATAGGAATCATGGCAGTATGCTCTAATTGATGTTTGCGACACTTGTGAGAAACATGCGACACTTGCGACCTTGTGAGAAAAATGCGACACTTGCGACCTTTGTAACGACGACACTTGCGACACTATCAAAGTGAGTAATTTTGATGTGTAACACAAACATGGTAGTATTCATGGACACATCCATACCCAATGCACTCTTGCATTGATTTCAAGTTTGTCACACTTTATGACTGGTTCTTGGCCATGGTGTGTTGGGATTTAACCAACCTTTTCCTTATATGGTTTATTCTTTTTCTTTCATTCCTATAGCAGGACCATATGGCCTGGTATAGGCCGATCATGTTCCCAAATCAGTACACATGAAACTCAACAGTTTCACATGAATGCCTTTAAGCATTCTTCCTTCATTAATAACCATGGTGCTAACACTCATGACCACCCAAGAAATTCTGTTAGTAAAGGTTTTTGACCTTTTGAGTCAACAAAGATCATTTGGTTCAAATGTTGTTGCATCTTACAATTAGTCTTCACTGTAGAGGTTCATATGTCCAACATTCGGGTTCTTCTTCCCGAATCATACCCTACTTGGGTATCCATTGCATAAAATTGCTCTCTCAAATTTCGTGTATAGCATGAGACAATAAAATATTTCGGAAGGGATTCTCACCCGAATCCTTTCATACCCTAAGACACATAAGCATGAACATTTTTATACCTTTTCTTGGCCACTAGCACTCTCTTTCTGATCTTTACCCCATCAACAGTGCTTTAGCAGGGTTTTCACGGTCCTGTCAACAATATTTTGACCGCAGCCTTCCCATGGTTTCCCTTTCCTTGAGGTTGCCCAACATTGGCAATTGTCTTCCTCAATAGCTCCAATTCCTTTCTATACATAGCATGCATCATCATAGTCACAATTACATTAGTTGTAATATTAAACCAAATGGATGTATCATAACATTCAAATTCATAAAACATCTTCAAAATGTCCTAGCATATTTTCATGCACTTCATCACATTATCCTCAAATGTTTCCACAAGTGCAACATAAAATATTTCAATTGTATCTTCAGCCATACAATCCTTATCACTATGGTGTCAAAACATTTACTTTTATTAGTAAATCAGTTTTCTCATCCAAGAGAAAACATAATACTCAGCAAGGAAGAGTTGAGGACTCTCCTCTTCTTCCAACTCTTCCCACACCACCTAGGACATTTTAGCCTAGTTGAGTAATCTCTAAGGCCTCAGTGCCTTTTCTTAATCATGGATTCAGCCAAGTCTAATTAGTTAAACATAATCATTTATTAATTTCATTATACTCAGAGGATTTACTTTCTTTTTATCAACTATACCAGTTTCCACAACTACTCTTTTAATCCTACGTCTCTGTTAAACAATTTAGGGTTCTTAGGGTGAGGAAAGTGTTCCTCCTTTACTTATGCAATCTAGTTTTTATTGTGATATTTCTGCTCTTTCCCTGAGAAGCCTTAGTTAGGCCTCACCCTAACCCTTTTTGGAATACAACAGTATGCTTTAATAGAAAACTTTTTGTTCATAATGGATCATGAACCTGTGCATCCATCACATTACCATTCGGTCATCGACATGGTCACTATTCATTTATTTGTATTCTACTCACTACATGATGTTTTTCAAAATTTAATCCAGGATTCTAATATATATATATGTATGTATGTATGTATGTATGTATGTATGTATAATCTTGTTGTTCATTGCTTAATTCTCAACAGTCATTAAGGTTGTGACCTTTCTTTCCTGACAGAGTCTTCACACAGTTCCACCACAGGGAACTCCTTCAGCATGCAACTTCCTTATTGCATATCCATCACTATCTGTGATGGCCTCAAGCTTGAATTATCTTCAACTTGTTAATAAGAATTATTTAATGGACATAGACATACATTTCTAACATGCATTCAAGATTATGCATCCACACATATTCTAGTTTTTGATAACTTACATCCATGATGTACTTAGCTATACTCATAATCATAAGCCTATGTTTAGTTTCCATAGGAATATTTCATGGCCTACATACATCTCTACTTTAAAATCATTCAACTCGTGATTTTTTGCAATCATTCTCATGCGATCCACAAAGGCATAATTATTTGCCTCTTATCATGACAACAGAACATCCTTGCTTGTTTACTCTTTCATTGATTTGTATTGGTTTTTCCTGGGGAGATGGAGCACATTCCCCTTAAGATATCATTCAAAACATAAATTTCATGACTCTTCAGAATGGACTCAACCATGCATCCATGGTATTCAATCAATCTTGGCAAGTGCTATGCTTGCCTCACATTTCACTCATTAGGGAAACCATATTAGGATTTTAGTATACTTATACTCTTACATATACATGTGCATCACTTGCACATTTGATATCATTCGTACCTAACTAGTATTAATATCAAGCTTCGTATCAAGAAGCTTCATAATGCATTAAATCCATGCACTCAAGCATACACACACAAATAAGTATTCATCATACTAGCTTAGTTTTATCATTAGTATTCTTTTAGTTAGAGATTATAGTCACTTACATGACTAATCTCAAAGTTATAACTCATACTGATGTTTCCTTTTCTCAAGGAAATAACCAACCAGGGTCACTTTCCCTTTTAAACTATAACAACTGGCAAGAAAAACCTTCTTTCCTCAACTTCTATAGGACTTACCCATCTCACCTTTCCCCTAGTCATGAGGAGTTATATACTCCGAGTTTAATATAGAGCAGTAATTATACTTCCAAGGATCCTACCTGATCCTATCATATTCCTATAGAGTAGGCATTAACCATTATATAACTAGCCATCATCAGTTCCTAATGTTCCAACTGCCCATGCTTAGAGGTAGTGTCACTAACATTAGGTCATCTGGCTTTCTGGCTTCAATTACCCTTGAAATAGCCCTGCCACCTTCAACTATCCACATTCAAGTCTTATTATAAATGTTAATTAGAATATTCCTACTCCAATACAAGTAGTTATTACTTTGACAAAGGGCTAAAGAAATGCTTCTTCTCTGTTAACACCAATTCTTGTAAGGGGGGTGTTTTCTCTCCAGAAATGTTCCAACTGCCCATGCTTAGAGGTAGTGTCACTAACATTAGGTCATCTGGATTTTCGGCTTCAGCTACCCTTGAAATAACCCTGCCACCTTCAACTATCCACATTCAATTCTTATTATAAATGTTAATTAGCATATTCCT
This sequence comes from Picea mariana, assembly GCA_032191745.1. Taxonomy (NCBI): domain Eukaryota; kingdom Viridiplantae; phylum Streptophyta; class Pinopsida; order Pinales; family Pinaceae; genus Picea; species Picea mariana. The sequence continues at coordinate 133,583 of JASDQU010107565.1, forward strand.
ACTCCGATAAAAGTAGTTATCACTTTGACAAAGGGATAAAGAAATGCTTCTGCTCTGTTAACACCAATTCTTGTAAGGGGGGTGTTTTCTCTCCAGAATTGAGCCCGCGTCATAAAATGCAAAGAAATGGGGCTTAAAAAACCCATCAAATGCATTTTTTCCAAGGTCGTAGCCATGAGCGCAATGTGGAGCATGCAAAAAATCCATTTCAAGTTAAAAATGCAAGCAAGGGGGCGGCTCCAGTATTCAATGGAGAGGACCAATCGATGGAGCAGATCGACGGTTGGCGGGTAATTGCGGTTAGGGATAGGTGGCATCTAGTCGGCGTATCGAGGATCGCAAGTTGGGAGGATAGGGTTCTCCCTTGGGTTTCAAAACCCCAAAACACAAAATGTGATAGCCCCGGGAGCCTGGCCTGCGGTCATGGCCCAAGGTTCAGTGGATAGGCAGGGCCTAAAGAAGAGGACAGGGGGCTTTCAGCATATTTAAAGTGAAAGTGTCGATGTGATATTAACTGTCCACCCTGGGGACGCGTGGCAAAAATTCATGGTTTCACAGGTTGAGCAATCGGGAGAATGAGACAGGATACATCATGTATCCCTGATGCGTGAAACCCCGAAAGGATCATGGTCATTCAATGAGAGCAATCTTGACTTTCCAATCTTAGAAGACACGCGGCAGAAGGTCCAGGCCAGAAGCCCCCCCCCTATCTCAATATTGATACAGGCCATTCAACCAGGGGGTGCGTGGCATGTGATTAAGCTCGGTCGCTATTTTGGCTACCAGAACTTCAAAGGACAAAGGGTTTCTCCTGCACTGCATTTCGAAACCCCGAAACATGAAATGTGAAATCCCCTGGGGATAGGCCCATGGTCCTAGCTGGTGATTATATGAGCAAGGAGTAAGGAAGGCACCAGCACGATGTAGCCCCCTTCACAATTTCGACAATCAAGATTCTCAAGGGTGAGGAGTTTACTCCCTCCCATCGCCGATACCCGAAATTCATGGAGCACCTTTGGTTTTAGTGCAAGGTCACAACGCACTATCATATGGAAAGTAGGGTTAAAGAAAAAATATAGGCGCCTTTTCAAACCATAGGCGGCTAAGAGTTGGATAAGGAAGAAATCATGGTCGTCGATGCTAAGGGAAGATCAATCCGTTGGTTTGGACAGGGCGATTTCGCAACACAGGGTATCAAGGATCCTGGACACAACATGAGGAAATCCCCGAAAGGAAAATGCTGAAGCATCCTTGAAGACAGTTTCATGGCCATGTGGTTATTTTGAGAGTGAAACTTGAAGAAACGAAGGCTGGCATCCAAGCTTTGGAAAGCTGACACATGGTCACTCTCTGTGTATTTAGTCTCGGCGACCCTCCATGGAAGAAGCAACTAATGAATATTGAGTAGGTGGTTGAGACCTCAGCTCAACCCATAAATGGAAGGTGTGGGGAGGGTCAAAAGCAGTCATCTCATGGTACTCTGATGGATAGTGTCCCTATAGAAGCCATGTCGTCTGAAGTAGTGTCAGACAAGAAGCTGTGTGTACAGTCTATAGGAAGATCATGTGCACATAAAGCCTTAAATGAGGTAGATCAACTACCCTCCTGCGACCAAGGAGATGAATTGCTCTGAGTATATAGACTCAGTTTTCAGATTTTGTAAGGATCGATGGTAGAGCTAAGCTCCCTATTGTAAAGTTTTGATGAAGCACTGGTTTCTCGGGTTATGTATATGTATGTGAAACTTCTTGTTTAATGACAATCAACTTTCTTACTCCATCTTGTTTCCATATAATACTGGAAGAGTTCATGATTGACTGATTGATTGATTGATGTTACCATAAAACATTTATCATAACACAGTCACAATGATTCACATGAATCATTGTGACTGTGTTATGATAAATGTTTTATGGTAACGTTGTTATTATTTCTTTTAGTATTCTTGTAATTTGAATACAAGAAGTTCTTGTATTTAAGTTCTTCCCATTTGGGCTGTTGAAAGCCTAATGCCTACATCAGAACTTTGCATTTTCTCACCAAAGTCTTCCCCCTACTGACCCTTACTACAACCTACTGACTGAATTTAGACTAAGACCTAACCTGTTCATACATAGTTCGGTCCAGGATTTTGATTTAAGACGATATCATTATGAGTTTTCTCTCTTTCGATAACCCTTGATAAACAAATCGTGACATAAATTGATGGGTGTCGGGCTCTACTCCTGCTACAATCCAGGAGTGACTCCTGATGCTAACATGCTGAATTCAACAAGTATTCCTAAAATCACCAGCTCAATCTACAGTCCTTCTCCTCAAGGAGTAAATGCAGATAAAAATACCTCTTTATGTGACTCGTGCATGAGCCCAAGTAGGCAAAGTGTTGTAACCATGCTCTGATACCATTTTGTAACACCCCCACGATGAGGAATAAAAATTTTCACTTTTGATTTTCTTAAAGGATAGGAACTCCATTCCTGGTTCCTAATTTGGAAGGTCAAGGAACCAGTTCGACATCTTGGTCAAGGATTGTTCTTAACTCTGTTGAGCTGGAGTATCTCTTCAATTACCTGTTGTAATCTCACGAACAAAACCACAGGTCCTTTTTATGAAACTCTGCCTATGTAACTACAAGCGACCAAGGCTTTGACTACACACCTATGAAAAATGCGCGTCACACTCTTGCATATCCAGACTTTGAGAATGAGCCACCTCAATTCTTCTGATAGCCGACTACCAAAAAGAGCTTAGCTCTGGATAGCACCTCTTATATCCTCCTCCACATGAACACAACCTATGACCATCGGCTGAGTCCCCAAAAGGTGTGTCGTGCTTTTCGGCTTTGAGATTTATGGATGCGAGTCACTCCTAACTCCTTTATTCCCAAACTCACGATCCCCGATGTTCCTATCGACAATATTTTCTCTCGGCGCTAGATCTTCTCACTAGGTTCCTCTAACTATGACGATAGCTAAACCAAGTGTTGATTCAAAAGAATTCCGAGATTTCGTGTATTGGGAATCCTCAATATGACTCATCTCCATTCTCCTGATATCTGAAACCCCGACGCCAGATCAATGGTCCACATTCTCCTGCGATCCAACATTTAGATTCGTTGCTTCTTGTATTGACACTTTGTGTTTCGTGAAGTCCAAAGAATCCTCACCTCTGATCTTCTGATACCCGATTTCTCGATATCCTCATTTCATGAATTAGAATTTCATGACTTGTGACCTTTCAGTAACAATTTTCTTCACATACCCGACTTTTGGGATGCCGACATTTTGGGGATCCCAAATCTAACAGTTCGCGCTCCTCTGAATCTAATGGTCCAGATCTCTTCGTGAATTCGCATATTGAGACTTTGTGAGTGAGCCAACCCTGACTCCCTGACTTATGAATGTTAAAAGGAGCTTAACGGATGCTACTTCCTCCCTTGGCCTCCATCCATGTGACCATTCACCATGACTCGAGGCCGAACTCTCAAGACCATCATAATTTCATGTATCACGAGTTCTCACGGCTTCCCTCTTTGACTTTTCTGTCCTGCGAGTCAGATAAATGTTGGTCTCTCACCACGTGTCCCTCCAAATGGACAATTCTTATGATATCAGGATAGCCAATGGCTATGATCTTTCGGGACAATCAATGGCTATGATCTTTTCGTGAGTTTGTACTTCGTGAATTCTCCCGACTCTACTCTTTGACCTCTTCAAGTCGCAAGTTAGCGAATGTTGATCTTTCACCACGTGACCTCCTTGATGGAAGGCTATGATCAAATAATGATTTCAGACATCGTGAGTTCGAATAGTATGTTCTTTGACCTTCTTTCTTTGTGAGTCAATGAAATGATGAGATCTCACCACGCATCCCTTTCGATGGAAAACTCCAATGATTTCAGAACTTCTCTCATGCACCTTCCCCCGGATACAACGACTATTGGTCCACACGCTTCAGATCTAACGGATAAGATATTTTCTCTTCCTGTGCTTTCTGATGGGTGTTTGGACGTGGATTTGACGGTCTAGATGTCCTCCTCTGCCGCTGATCTACGACTGGTGAACTCTTCCTCCCGATCTTGTGATTTCTTCCTGACTTGGAAGATTCCAAATGTTTCAAAGGTCTCAACCTTTAGTTTACTTCCTATGAGCCCTGATGTATGGTCTCGACTTCCACTTTCCCTCTTGAGCTTACGAACTTGAAACAAGATCGGTTCTTGGACCTCATCTACGCTTCTAAAACGCGCTTGTCTCTTATGAGCTTAGTCCTTAGGTATTATTCTTCTATGAGCTTGATGTCTTGAGACTCACCCGTGTTCTAAAGACGCTATCTCTCCTATGATTTAGGACTTGGATCAAGTCCTCTCTGTGCAAACTCCTCGAACTTTGACCAACCCTCAACTGGTTGTCTTTAATAATTTCGATGAGTGTTGGCCTAGTGCACTACTTGCACAAGTCTTCCTCCAAATGAAGGATACTCCCTTTCTATACTTGAATCTCTCGATATCCCTCTTGAGCTTCATCAGTTATGAAGGATTTAAGAGCGTTACGCTCTTTCTCCTAAAATTAACACAAAGATGGGTTCTTTAGTACAACTATTGTGCTCCTTCATCGCATCTAGGACTTAAGTGGTTTCTGGGTTTCTTATTACCTTGCAAAGAGCCTGTGCATATCTGCACTACCTCTCCTAATATTAGGCCACTTCATCCTCCAAGGGAATCAAGACGATAGGTGGGTAGTCATGCATACATAAAACTATACCTAAGGTCGACGAACTCACAATTCGTGGCTCTGGCTTAAGCCACCACAGAACACAAGCATTTATGAGAACAAGCCATGGTCGAACCATATAATTTATTACTTGATTAATTACACAATAAAGAAGAAATAGAAGGGATATAGTATATTCATTAAGCAATCATGCACATCTCTGAAAACATTCATAGTATATCCAATTTCAGTACACAGTTGCAACTCAATTACACAGGGTAGGAGAATACTTATCTATTACAGGTTGTCGCCAACTGACTGATTGTGGGTGTTTGTCCTTCCACCCTACCGTAGGCTTAGAGGAAATCACTCTTAGCACTTTGGCAACCCCCGTGCCAAACACGATATCACCAAGGAAATCTCACAGTTCTCAAGGATTCCTTCTTTGTTCTTCTTCTGCTCAGATTCCATTCTCTGCAACTCTCAGATATATCTCTCTTTTATGGCCTCGACAAGATTTATCATATGCTCTCCCCCATCAAGCTCATGACCTTCTATTATGTATCCCCTAGAGAGGTCTGTGCATCCCCCTTATAGGCTTGCGCTCTCTCCTCCCCTCTTTTTTGGTTGGCCCCCATGTATATCTCTTACCTTCCTTCTCTCGGAAGGTTCCCAACCCATCATGCTCCTTCTATCAGAAGGAAGCTTGGGTATGCAAATCTTTGTGGTACTTCAGGTTGACATTTTTTAGCTAGACCATGCTCCCATTCATGGGGGTGGTTGATAATTCAACCACTAGTCCTTTCTTCATTAACTGATTTCTCTCCTTGGGGTCCAAAGGAGGTTTATAATCCTCATCAAGGGAAATTTGGGGTTATTTTATATAATGAACCCTCTTGTATAGTTTTTCACATTCTTCCTCTAGTGATATCATGGCCAGTAATTTCAAGGCTTTACCCCCACAGTCAGTTATTGGCAACTCAAACAATAATACATTTACATTGTCTACATGCCTCAACATGGAAATCCTATTTTATGATTAATTACAAGATGGGGGAAATAGGGTGTTACGATTCCCTCCCCCTTAAAGGAACACCATCCTCGGTGTTCTTTCTCAAAAACACTTGTCATGCCTTTCTCATTCAGTTGTTTCAAAAATCTCGATCCTTCTTTCTCAAGTAGGTTCTTTTTTAGACTCTTAATCTTGGTCACCTGCTTTCAATCATTCTTGGACAACAAGCACATTAATCATAGTCTTATGTGAAAACATTGTATAAAAATTTCTAGGAAAATTTTCATAATCTTAGGACAATAATTATCTGTGTAGTTTGTGGATTTGTATCCATATGGTTGTTTTGTTATCCAATCTCATCGTTTTTACATACCCATTGGGTGCATGGTCCCAATCAATAGTTTACAATACTCTCAAGGTTTCATCTTCCTTGTGGTCACTCACCCTCCATGCCCAGGCTCAGACATCCCCTTCACTGCTATACAGTCCATCGGGTGATCTATCTTTCCTTGCCAAGGTTTTCTCACATAGGAAGAACTACCCACCGTGTGCATGATCCCAATAGTTTACAAGAACTATTAAGGTCTCCTCTTCCTTGCATTCACTCACCCTCACCCTCCAGGCCCAGGCTCAGGCATCCCCTTCACTGCAATACAATCCCTCGGGTGACCCATATTTTCCTACCAAGGTTTTCTCGCACAAAAATAATTTCAGAGAATCTATCGAGTCTAACAGTCGATGCATCCCTCAAACATTCTCTGCCGAGGAATCTCTCCGGCTTGTGTTACCTCAACACAATATATTTCAGGTGATCATGGATTATCACAGGGTTTTCATGACTCAGTAGTATCCATTGTTCATCATCTATCCTTTCTTGACAAATCTTTCTTCTCACCTGCATCACAAGCATACATAAATTCGTGGGACATCATCATAAATTTTAAACTCAAAATTTTTCTTGTAAATTTGTCACCCACAAATTTCCAAATTCCATATTTTGTTTTCATATTTGTTCCGTACAGGAACCATATTCATAATTATGGGACTTTCCTTCCCATAGCGGTTTGTCTCAATAGGTAATTGGTCTTCCTTATGGGCTTACAACACTTCCATATCCAATACTCCTTTGCTTCCTGCACCTTCAACTTCAATCAGCCAAACAAATTGTTATCTTCCCATGCAAATATATTTTATTACACCTTTATAACATCGTCACAACATTTTCAGAGTTGTGCATACTAACAATCAATTTCACTTTCTCAAAAAGGGAAATACCATTCCTGCATTTGGCTCAATATGAAATCGGTCTTCATTATGGGCTTACAATACTGCCATATCCAAGACCCTTTTCTCCCTACAATTCATTATTTTCACAGCCAAACAAACTATTAGTCTCTCATGCATCCATGTATATATACATCTATATTCAAAACCATGCATACTAACAGTTCATCACATCTATATAAACATAAAAAGGGAATCCCATTCCTTGCCTATGCCTCATTTCAACATACCACACCTTTCAAAATGTAATTCAACATTTCAAAGGGTTTAACAAATGTTCCAGTATTCATGGACACATTCATACCCAATGCACTCTTGCATTGATTTCAAGTTTGTCACACTTTATGACTGATTCTTGGCCATGGTGTGTTGGGATTTAACCAACCTTTTCCTTATATGGTTTATTCATTTTCTTTCGTTCTTACAGCGGGAGCGTACTGCCTGCTATAGGCCGATCATGTTCCCAAATCAATACACATGAAACTCAACAGTTTCACATGAATGCCTTTAAGAATTCTTCCTTCATTAATAACCAGGGTGCCAACACTCATGGCCACCCAATAAATTATCTTGGTAAAGGTTGTTGACCTTTTGAGTCAACAGATATCATTTGGTTCAAATGTTGTTGCATCATACAATTAGTCTTCACTGCAGAGGTTCACACCTCCAACATTCGGTTTCTTCTTCCTCAATCATACCCTACATGGGTATCCATGGCATGCAACTACACTCTCAAATTTCGTGTATATCATAAGACAATAAAATATTTTGGAAGGAATTCTCACCCGAATCCTTTCATACCCTGAGCCACATAAGCATGAACATTTTTATACCTGTTCTTGGCTACTAGAAATCTCTTTCTGATATTTCTGTTCTTGGCTACTAGCAATCACAGTCCTGTCAAAAATATTTAGACCGCAGCCTTCCCATGGTCACCCTTTTCTTGAGGTTACCCATCATTGGCAATTGTCTTCCTCAATAGCTCCAATTCCTTCCTATACATAGCATGCATCATCATAGTCACAATTACATTAGTTGTAATATTAAAACAAATGCATGTATCATAACATTCAAACTCATAAAACATCTTCAAAATGTCCCAGCATATCTTCATGCACTTCATCACATTATCCTCAAATGTTGTAATGATCCCAAGCCATTATGCATGGATCATCACTATTTTGGTGTCCTTTTTAAAACTTTTTCTAAGTGAGGTATTTCGTCAAACACTTTGCTGATCTACCTTTTAGATGTGTTTATATGTGTGTATGCAGCAAATAACAGAAAGAGATAACCATGGAACATACCTCAACCATATGCAATAAGATAGACAAGCCAAAACATCTCAATTCTTTTTTATTCATAAAATAGAGAAACCTGCTA
>JASDQU010107565.1:151999-164680 GCA_032191745.1 Picea mariana
TTGTAACCCACAAATCTATGACAAATCTAGAGAAGAAGAAATACAGAGGAGGAAATGTGTTGAGGTACGAGCCACAGAGTCTAATCTTGGTGAATTCAGACCCTGCATTCAGAGTGTCTTTTGAGAAGGAAGGATGCATGAGGTTTTGTGAGAAAATCCAAGGGTATAACATGCAGTTGACAAAGGAATTTGATCTGAATTTTAATGATATCCAGACAACAATTGCTGAGGTCATTTTCCCAGTGTTAGAGGAGACAATAGTTGCTGCAACATAGATTCCAATCCAAGGAGAAAAATGGTTTAAAGAGAAGGTTGGCAAGTTGGAACCACCATCTCAGCCACATCTGCAGTTTTGTTTAAAAATTGTCATGTACAACACTTGCATAGAAAATTTGCTACGCAAGTACTGTAAGTACATAGAGATCGAAAAGACAACAAAATCTTATTGGTATGCAGTAAATACAGGCCTCCAACAAGTTTTTACTATCTACAAATGCACAGGTTTCAAGAAAATCACTGCCCTACGCAACTGTTGTAGGTTTCAGTTACATAGCGTGCACTCTACGCAAATGACAGTTTTGCAATCAACTTTAAGATCATTTCCTGAGAAACTAAAGAGGAGTTTGGAAAAATCTAGAGAGGTTTTTGTCAAGAATGAGCTCAATAACAAAAACCTCTCTCATTTTTTATATAGGTGTCATATTTTGAGAGATTCAAATGAATCTTTATGGTCCATTTTTCTAGATTTTAGCATTTAATGTTTTCCTGTTTTAGTCATCATCTTTGGGCACCGATTCCGAGGAGTTGGAGAAGCACTTTTGAAAACCAAAAGATGTTTTTTTCAAGAATGGAAACAATAACAAAAAAATCTTTTAGTTTTTACACAGGTGTTATTATTTAGAATATATGAAATGATCTTTGAGGCTTATTTTCCATAATTTCGCCAAGTCAGATTTGTTGACAGAGTTCTAGAATATTTGAAATTCGACTTGATGGTCCTCCAAATCAACAAGGTGGATCCAAAATTGATATGGATATTGAAGCTTGGGTAATATCCTATCATATCCCATGATTTTCTTTTCAGTTGGCACATTTTTAGTTGGTCAAAAATCAAACCCTAGATAGTAGGATATGAGCATATTTTTGGCAAATATTCTTTCCTAAGCTATTGTAACAACTCTCTATTTTTGGAAAAGATGGATTTATACCTCCTTAGGCTAGAATATGATATTTATCTATATATTTGAGCACTTTGAATGAGAAAAAGGGGGGCGAGTGGGAAGAAGCATAGACATTTTGCTTGATATTGTAAAAAATTCTCTGAATCTGAATGAAATACAAATGCAGAAGTCCATAACTTTTCAAGAAAAAAATTCTAATGGTGGTGGCATGAGGTATGTGCTCTAGTCTTTGTATGTACTTCTTGTATTCTTATTATTCATCTGCATTTCATTGTTTAAATTGGCTATTAAAGGGTCTAAAATTCATCTAAGTGGTGCTTTAGATTCAAACGATTTAAACTTTGTTTTTCTCTCTTAACTGGTCAGAATTCATCTTTCATGGTGCTATATTTTTGTTACATGTTTCCTTATTCTTTCACCCTACACAACAAACTAAAAAACTGAAAGTTCATCACCTAATTTATCCTTTGTTCCTCTGGGAATATCTACCTACCAGTCATTGTTTTTCATTCATTTTCAGGGGTTGAATCCATGCCCAATGTTCCTTTTCCTCTTGCCTAACCAAACCCCATTTTAGACCCTATCCTCATCAATGATATAACCATTGTACTGATTAGATAGTCTGTCATTCTTGACTGAGGTATAAAGAGAGAGCCCTCTCTAGGTTGGAATGGCTATGTTCCAGCATGTAAGTTGGTTTGTGGTTACCTCTGTGACTTTCCTCCACAACCAGGGCAATTTACAGAGTGCTAACATAATCCAACCATGGTAACTCTTAAGAAAAGGCTCATTTGCATAGTTAAATGCAAAATTTGTAAAAGAGAATACTTGAACTAAAGAGTTGTGTCATGTCTATTGAAAAAAGTGAGTACTTTAGAACATCAGAATGAACTGAGTTGATAGTGTAACAAATAAATTGAAGTAAGTTTGATTATTTCTAAATTATTTGTTTTAAGTTTCAACCCATTTGGTTTTGATTTTTTTTTTTGTAAGATAGAAATTTATATTACTTTTCAGAATCAGAAATTGCAACATATGTCTGTGACATTGGTGCTGAGATTGACAACAAAGGAAACCATCCACACCAGTAGGTATTAAAGTTCCAAAAGACTATGCCCAATAGGCTATAAAAAATCACCATTACAGAACTTGGACTATGATGAGCATGGATTAGACTATGAACATACAAAATTGGAGGACCCTGTAAATTCTCTATCCACGCTGAAACTAGGAAAATCAAAATAATATAGACCAAAAAAAATATTTTCTTTTAGAGTTGCTAGGAAAAGCATGCCTAGAGGATCATGACAGTTTGGAATCATAACCTATGAAGCAAGTTCTCCTGGCTGCACCTCTGATGCTGATCTTTTGATCCAAAGTCCAAGAGACATTAAATATTTTTGTCCATCAACTCATGCCTGAATTTTTGTTCATGATTGTCCCTTTGAATATCTAAGATGAGATGGCGTTGGTTGTCCATGAATCCGACCGAAGGACGAGTCTTTGTCTTTGAGTTGGAAGCATCACCAATTCCAGGAATGTGAGGAATCAGGACAAAGGACAATGGAGGGTTAAAGTTGTCTTTTCCTCTTCAACAACACTCACATGAATAGAAGAACCACAATCCATTACTGAAGGAAGCGAACATAAGGAGCCACTACAAACAATATCAGGAAACAAAGACGCATTGTGACATCGACCTATGAGACCAGAAGAAATTCCACTATCACGTCATGGTTTTCCTCATTCCTGAGGCATGTAACTTGACTAGAGCTCACAAATAATGGGCCAAGTGAGGAGAAAGGGAGGTCATTGGGTAGATATTAGAAACCATAGGGATGAAGGAGAAAAGTGTAGAGAAGAGCCAAGGCAGAATGAACAACCATTGGAAATGCAGGTTCCTATAAGAGCCATAAGGACCTAATCTTCAACCATCAATTCTCTGTACTTACCCATATCAAAGCCTACCTCCTTCCCATGGATGAGATCCATAACCGAATCTAGGTGAGGTAAGGACTATAAGAATGGTCTAAATAGTGTTAAATGTGCGGTAACATCCATCAGTCTCAGGGTATAAGAAGAAGTTTGAGAGGTGACAAGTGTATATGGATGGATCATGCAAGATATGTCAAAATGACACCCCATCCGAGGAGGAGTTCTCCAAATTCACTAATTCTGAGCATTCCAAGAGTAAAGGGTGAGAAGGAGTTTGGCAGGAATTATAGATCAAATCATGATTAAGACATTCAACCCCTGTATTTTCCATTTTATTTACCACTTTGTTTGCATCCTAACGCACATGGGCAGGTATAAGGACATAGTTGGGAAGAAGCATGGATTTAAGAAACTCAATATTGCTTAAAAGTATCTAGCTAGGGGATATTTTGGTAAGATCCAAACCATTTAGAAGTTTGGTTAAAAAGGCTAGAATGACTAGTGAGTCCTCGTCCACTATAAGTTTTTGATACCCAAATTGAAAATCCACTTGAAGACCTTTTATAAGTACCCATCACTCCACTTAATTATTTTTGTCATGTCCTGGGATTCCATCTAGGATATTAAGGATATGTACCTGATCACTTTTGAAAAACACCCCATGAATAGTTGAACCTGGATTACCTTTGGAGGAACCGTCGAAGTTAATCTTCATAAAACCTTCAAGGGGTGACTCCAAGAAGTAGGACTGCTAATGGAGGGGGAAAAAACTGGATTAGGAATATAAATGGATTTAGGATTAATGTCCCAGTTGAGGAGAAAATCTTTTCATGTGAATCACAATCGAGGTATTCAGAGGTATAGGATTGAATTCATACTATCTCCCTGATGTTGTCACGAATTTTGGACCATAATTAGGCCTCAAACGAAATTTCTTCCTAGAAGATCCTTCAATTTCTTTTTTTCCAAAATTTCCATACAACAAACCCATGAAGCAGTTGCCATATTTGGTTTAGAATGGGGATTTTGAAAGCCCAATATTTCCATATTTCTATAGTTGTTATGACGTTGGTTGAATGGCGATGAGAAGTTCTCATAGATTGCGCCACTTAGTGCCAAATTTGCAAACTGAGAGGACATTGATTTAGGATATGCTATGTTGTTTCCTCTTGATTTAGGAATAGAGGGCAGATGGATGGTCCTATGAATCCTCTTTTTAAAAGGTTGTCCCAAGTGAGAATTCGGTTCTGAAGGAAGGAAAAGGCTCACATTGGGCCATAGATTAGGTTTCCAAATTTTCACCCAGATCTCCTCCTTTGCCAAACGTCGAAATTGGGATTTAATTGCATATGATTCTTTGATGGAAAAAACCCCTTGAGTAGAGTGACCCCAATGAAGAATGTTTGGGCCATGATGGATGAAAATTTTCCTAGCTTCTACCTCCTCCTTCCATGGGTTCAAATCACATTTTAGTGGAAATTCAAGGCCCTGATGACAAATTTTCCACTCTCTCCAAGAGGGGTGAGAGTATTTCTCCTTCCAATAGTCCTTGACCGTCGAGCCTTCTCTGTTATGCATATATTGGAGAATTCTCTGCATATTTTCTTTGTTCTAGAGTGGTTGTAGTTGTTTCCATGAATCAGTCCAAAAGAGTGCATTTCGTCCATTTCTTACCTCCCAAAAAGCATGTTCATGTACAAGGGTTTTGTTACTCAAGGTTGCATTCCATATCAAAGAACCAGAATGTGACTTGTTGAATCTGATTAATCTGGCTTCTTCAACACCTATAGCATATTTTTACCTCCATAGGCATGCCTAAAGGTCTGTTGGACGCGTCAACCATCTCCACCAGATCTTGGCCCCCATGACATCATTTAAAGTGCAGAGGTCTCATATCCCAAGACTGCTTGAGAGCTTTGATTTACAGAGATCCTCCCATTTTACACAAGCCCATTTCCTCCCTTGTTTAGTACCTTTCCACAGAATTTTTATTTGAATAGAACAGATGGTTTTAAGAATGGACTTTGGTGCAACTAAGGCTGAGAAAAGATATATAGGGATGGATTAAAGGAAAATTTTTAGAAGGGTAAGATGGTCGATGAGATTTAAAGATCTAAAAGTCTAAGAGCTAAGGTGACGTTTCAAGAGTCAATAAGGGGCTACCATGAGCTATTATGCGGAGATTTATCAATGAAGGGGATGCCAAAGTATTTGGATGGAAAGGATCTTTGAGTGTAGCTGAGGATAAAGGAGATATGGATTTGGATGGCTTCAGAGGTGTTAAAGAAGAAAATTTGAGATTTCCCATAATTGATGAAAATACTTGAAGTGGCATTGAAATCATCAAGGATTTTACGAATTGTATTGGTTTCCCTGGCAGTAGAAGAGCCCATCATCATGGTTTCATCAAAAAATTGACTGTGAGACATAGGAGGATGGATGCCAGACAATGTGAGACCTTGGAGAGTGCCATATTTAATGTGGTATTTTATGTAATGACTAATGCCTTCAATCATGATGACAAAAAGGAAAGGAGAGAGAGGATCTCCTTAGAGAATTCCTTTGGAGGGTGAAGGTTTTAGAGGGAGAGCCATTGAAAAGAATGGAAAAGAAAGTTGAAGAGGTGAGGTGGAGGATCCAAGTGACCCAGTCATTATTGAAACCAAAAGCTATAAGAATGTCTTTCATGTATTTCCATCTCAACGTGTCAAAGGATTTTGAGAAGTCTAATTTAATTAGCATTCCCGGGATACGAGAATATTTCAGAGAGTGTACTATCTCATGAGAAAGGATTACACTGTCTAGAATTTGTCTTCCCTCAACATATCTAGATTTCTCCTTTGAAATGGTAAAAGAAAGAATGGGCTTGATTCTGAGAGATATTACCTTGGTGATGAGATTGTAAATGACGTTGTAGAGAGCAATGGGCCTGAATTGTTTAAGATACGAGGCTCGTTCTTCCTTAGGAATTAAAGTAAGGAAAGTGGCGTTGAGTGCTAGTAGAACTTCATGAGAACATTGCGAATCCTCAACTAACTGTCATACCTCTTCTAGAACCATTGGCCAACCGTGGTGAAAGAAGTTTGTGGTGAATCCGTTAGGGCCGAGAGCTTTCCCTACTGACATTTCCTTCATTGCCTTATCTAGTTCCTCTATTGTGATTGACCTAAGGAGAGCCACATTCCAATCCTCGCTAATGATGGAGGGAATGTGATGAGTGATATTGCCTATGTCTGTTGATCTATCTGGACAAGGCTCAGTAAGTAATTCCTTATAATAATTGATATGTTCCTATTATATACCCTCATGATTAAGTAAAGGTTGTCCTTTATCATTATCCAACTGGGTGATCCAATTAATATGACAACAATGGATCATTGAAAGATGAAGTCTTTTTGAGTTTTTCTCCCCCTCCTTGAGCCATTGCACCCTGGATTTTTTATGCCAAAGTGTTTCTTCCTATGCATACCTCTCATCCAATTGTTTCTTGAGTAAACTCTCTTCAACTTGTAGCTTCTTATAACTACCTTGTAAGATGAGTTGTTTTTTAACTTCTTTCATTCGCTGCTCCAGATCCCCCTGTGCTTGAAAAATGTTCCCAAAAATAATTTATTCCAAACTTTTAGATGTTGTTTGAAATTTTTTAACTTATGTTGAAACTTGCACATCAGGGTTCCACGAGAGACTACTACAATTTCCACCAGGTGGGAGCATTCTCCTGAAATTCTAGGTGTGATAACCATAACTTTTCAAACCTAAAAGGTTTTCTTCGGGGAGAGCCAACAATGTCTATCCATAGTTGAATGGGCCAGTGGTTGGACACATAGGCTCGTAGAATGTTAGCCTCCATAATGAGTTCATATAACATAAGCGGCTTGGAGATTAGGAATCGATCTAATTTGTAGGATATTTGATGAGATCTAGATCTTTTGTTTGACCATGTGAATATTCCCACCATGAAGTCCAAATCTATCAAATGAAGAGATGTTATTATTTTCTTGAAGGCTTCACTCTCGTTATCTAAGGGCATGAGACGCCCGCGCTTTTCCTCCAGAGATATGATGAGGTTAAATTGCCCCCCTAAAATCCATCGTATATCTCTAACAAGATCACCCATGCAAGTAAGGCTATATAAAAAGATCCCTTTCTCTTAAAGGTCCTACAACCCATAGGCATTGGTTATCACCCCTACCTTGTCTGTGCCAATGGCTCTATAGGAAGCTAATAATTTCCATTTGGTGGAGTAGAAATATTCCAAAATAACAGTGGCTAGGTTCCATGCCACCCGCTACCCCTCTAGAGTCATTAAAAATAAAGCTACTATGTTTCCAACATTCAAAGAGAATATTCTTAGCTATCATTTCTACACACTTTGTACCTTGTAATAACACTATATTTGGATTTCCAATCATGATACTATTGTGAAGGATCCGATGCTTGGTCCTTCCATTGAGTCCTCTAATGTTCCATGAAATAATCTTCATGAGGATTGAGGGTTGGGAGGGGGGAGGAATCTATCACTAAGATTATGAATTTGACCTGAATTAACCATGTAGTTGCCAATATCATGAATTAGATTTTGTGTTGATTTTCTTCCTCTTTTTCCATCTTCTTTTGCTAGTTTATGTGGATATTTATGAAAATCTGGCTGAATGCCTAGCCCTCTTCTAGATCTGGAAGTCTTCCCAATAGTGGAATTTAAGAAGACCTTGTGAACCTGATCCAGATTTAGGAGCGGAATGGACTAATTAACATAATGAATACAATAAACACAAAGATATGAAGAATAACATAGATATCCTATTAACAATATCTTATATTGAATAATGAAATAGGATGAAACTGTAAAACTGTAGAACTGAAACACTTGCTCGAATCGTGGTAGCTATCTCTGAGAAGAGATGTGGCTACTACATGAATCCATCTGAGAATAATGAATTGCAATGAGGCTCTAGAGTCCTTTTTGATATTACTCATGAATGCAAAAACCCTAGACATCCAAAAACCCAACCCTAGGAGGTGAAACGTCAAAAGTCATGTGGGCCCCTATGGGTAAGTTGGTACCTCAACTTCCTGGGGTCGTAACTTTTGCATACGACCTCTGTTTTATGTGTGTGATAGACCGTTGGAAAGGTCTTTTAGAGAAATACACATTTCATCGTCAAACTTTGACTTTGTCTATAGTTTGACTGTGGCGAGCCAAAAAAGCATTGCTTAGGCCTCCAAAACGGACCTAGAAGTACAACAAGATGTGCTAACATGAAAACATACAAAATAAGCCAATTGGATTAGGTGAGAGGCCACCAATATCCACATGGAATATGTGTAGGGCTTCATATATCCCTAGAAGTGTAGAACCCACAGTTACAAAGAAGTACACAAGAATGTTTGAAGTAAAACAAAAACAAGAAGAGCCAGTTGGAATAGGTGGGTGGCCACTAATAGCCAACTGGATCAATCCTCCCCCCTTAGGAAGAAATGGTCTCCATTGCGTTGAGTTCCCCCATCAGGTGAGGAAAATTCTGGTGGATTTGGCCCCGAGTGAGCCACTTGCCTTGGTGTAGGAGTTTCCCTACCTTGACAACCCGATAAAGTTGGATCCTCTGCTGGCGAGTGCCCTTGACATGTGTGTCCACTATCTGATCAATGGATTCTTGTTCCATGTAGTTAGGGTTGATCTTTGTGGGTGTCAATTGTTCTGCGATATCTGAGGTGTCTAATAATGGTGGAAAATATGGTCGAAGGAGGTCCACATTGAACACTGGGTGTAGGCCAAGGAAGGGTGGAGTGTTGATCTCAAAAGAATTTCTACCCACAACCTTGGTGATAGTGTAAGGCCCATAGAGAAGTGGGAAGAGCTTGCAATGGAGCCCTGTGAGATTCTCCTTCTGCAAATGTAACCATACTTTGTCACCAACCTAAAACTGGTGTGGTACCTTGTGTTTATCATGACGCTTCTTGTACTTAGCATTGGATTTATGAAAAATCTCCTGGACCTGTTGGCAGTGTGATGAATCCACTCAATGAATCTGGTGGCTTTGGCGATCACATAATGATCACAGGAAGATTCTGTCTATGTGGTGGAAAGAGGAAGTGAAAAATCAATGGGTCCCAAGGGTTGGAATCCCAACCCCACCTGAAATGGGCTATGGCCAGTGGAGCTATGGAGAGCCATGTTGTAACTGTGTTGAACATAAGGGAGACTCTCTTTTCATGTGCGTGGATGATTAGAGTTGTACATGTGCAGGATGTGCACAATCATCCGATTGATGACCTCTGTTTGGCCATCTATTTGGGGGTGGAAAGTAGTGTATTTTGTGAGCTTGGTGTCCAACAGTGACTAGAGACTCGACCAAAATGTGATGAGGAACATGCTGTCCCCATCAGAGATGATGGTTTAGTGGACCCACACTTGTTAGAAGAAGAACTTGGCAGTATCTTCCGCTGTGATATTCTTTTTATAGACTGTGAGGATGGCCATCTTCGAAAACCGATAAACGACCAAAAATACACAATGATTTCCTTTCTTGGTGGACTTAAGGCTAGACATGCAATCCATTGAGATGGATTCCCAAGGCTTCTCAGGAGTAGGAAAAGGGGTGTATAAGCATTGCTTCTTGATGGCTTGCTTGGAAATGGCACAGGCGGTGCAAGATATGATATACTTGCTAACGTCCTGTCGAAGATTTGTCCAATAAAAATGTTTTTGAAGAACAACCATAGTTTTCTCCACTCCAAAATGCCTTGCCATTCGATTGTAGTGGGATTCCCAAATCATATTTTCATGCTCGCTTTTAGGAACACAGAGATGGCCCAGGTGGCATAATAGTTCATCATGAATGTGAAAGTTGGTGACAGTCGTGCCTGTACCCAAGAGTTGATAGGTGGTGGCGAAGTCCGGATCTTGTTGAT
This sequence comes from Picea mariana, assembly GCA_032191745.1. NCBI lineage: Eukaryota > Viridiplantae > Streptophyta > Pinopsida > Pinales > Pinaceae > Picea > Picea mariana. The sequence goes on from JASDQU010107565.1 coordinate 162,028, forward strand.
AAAGTTGGGGCCACTCAAATGCTTCATGTCCACAGGAATGGAGCACAGTGGTGAGTGCAGCCATAAAAGCTAGAATTAGGCATTCAACGAAATGATTTGAGATATATGTCTTATACTTGATGTTGAGATGGAACTACTTCAGGTAGGTGGACCACTTATGATGGTGGTCATTTTGCAATTTCCCCCATGTCTTTATGAACTACAGAGGCTTGTGATCAATGTGTATGATCGTATCCTTTCCCAGAATGTAATTTTTCCATTGACGACAGGCTTGTACAATGGAATACATTTCCTTTTCATAGGTGGGGCATTTCCAGATAGTATCTGAGAGTGTCTCACTATGGTATGCCACTAGTGTAAGTTTTGAACCTATGAAGTGAAGCAATTCATATAGATTCTTAAGCAAAACAAAAATTAATCAATGGCTCATACACATAGTACACATAGATTTATACCGGAAACCCTCAACCGGGGAAAATCTTTCAACTCTTCATTATATTAATTTCACCATTCACCATACAATATATACAATGTTTTTAGGTATTCTGTAGATACCAAAACCCTAATCCATTAATCTAGGATTAATTTAGAAAACCACTAAAAATAGAAAAATCCGCTAAAAATAACAAAAATCGCCCAAAAACAAATTTTGGGGCGCTACCCTGAACGCTGCGGCTAACTAGGGGGGGGCATACTTGGCCCCCCTTGGGACCCCCCTAGGAAGCACCCGATGCACATGACACAAAGAGAACTACTAGAGGGATCATCAGACACTATTGTCGAATCTGATGCGCCCACACACACACATGCAAAGAATATAACATATACCCAACATTCTCCCACTTGTTGTTTTCTTTGCATCCAGGGGCCCACAGGATTATATAGTCAACAATCCAGAGAAGCAATTCCCATTGTTACTCTACACCAGGAGAACTTTTGTGTGCTCATAGACTTTGTTAATGAATTTGCAACATTCTTCAAAGTGTCAACATTTTCCAGCAACACCTTCTTTTCTTCAACCATGTCTCTCACAAAGTGATACTGAACATCAATATTCTTTGTCTTCGAATGATAAGCTGGGTTCTTTGCCAGGAATATTGCACTCTGACTGTCACAATCTAACCTCATTTCTTGTTGTTCCAACCTAACACCTGAACACAATCTTTGTAACCATACTACTTCCTTTCTTGCATGAGTGGTTGCCATGTATTCAGCTTCTGTAGTTGAGAGTGTCACTACAACCTGTATTTTGATCGTCCAACGGATTGCTCCTCTAAATAGGTTAAACACATACCCACTTGTATATCTTCTACGATCCAGATCTCTAGCCCAGTCTACATCAAAAAAATCATGTATGTCCACCACTTTGTCTAATACTGGTCTTCCTTGGTAGCACAATCCATAACTGGCAGTTCCACGAATATATCTGAAGACCCTCTTTACTGTTGTTCAATGCTCCTTCCCTGGTTTTGACATATACCTGCTCAAAAATCCCACTGCATGTGCAATGTCCAGTCTTGTATAGACCATTTGATACATCAAACTGCCAACTGCACTGGCATACAGAACATGGGACATGCCCTCTTCTTCTTCCTATGTCTTGGGACACTGATATGCAGATAACTTTACACCTATAGGAATAGGAACCTTGACCTATTTACTTCCATACATATTAAACCTATGTAATATCATCTCAACATATTTTCTCTGATTCAACTAGAGTTTCTTGTTTGCATGATCTCTTTTAATCTCCATTCCCATAATGAAGTTAGCAACACTGAGATCCTTCATGTCAAATTTGGAGGATAACTGCGATTTTACATAACATCCATGTTATTTCCTACCAACAAAATGTCATCAACATACAACACTACACAAATGAAGTGATTACGAACCTGCTTGGAATATACATAGTGATCAACCCTGCTTCTCACAAATCCTAATCCAAGGATGTATGTGTCAAAATTTTGGTACCACATCCTAGGTGATTGCTTCAGACCATATAGTGACTTCTTTAGCTTATAGACCAACTCTTTCTTTCCCTTCACTACAAAGCCTTATGGCTGCTTCATGTAGATTTCTTCCTCTAGGTCCCCATGTAGGAATGTTGTCTTCACATCCATCTGTTCCACTTCAAGATCAAAAGCAACAGTAATAGATAAAATAAATCTAATAGAAGTTAACTTAGCAACAAGAGAAAAAATATCACCAAAGTCAATTCCCTCTACCTGGGAATAACCTTTTTCTACTAAACGAGCTTTGTATTTCTCCACTTTTCCTTCTACATTAAACTTCTTCTTAAACAACTATTTTCTACCAATAGAATTTCTTCTAGCTAGCAACTCAACTATATCCCATGCCTTATTCTTATTCAAGGCATCCATTTCTTCAACCGTGGCCTTCTTCAAGAGTTTATTATCCTCTGAATTCACTTCTTCCCTAACAATTATGGGACCAACATCAATAATAGATAAAGCAAAATTGGAACAGAAATCAGGTGGACTATACCTTTCTGGTTGCCTTCTTTATCTCATTGATCTCCTCAATACTGGGGTATGAGGTTCTTCTTCTTCTTCTACTTCATCTTCTTCAGATGATTCAGATTTTGCATCATCCAAAACAAGCTCTATTTTCTCAGGTTCTTCTGGCCTTG